>VWYP01021594.1:62952-141902 GCA_013400435.1 Pycnonotus jocosus
CCGCCGGCCGCCGGTTTCTCCCCCGGCCCCGGCTTCGAGGGCTTCCCACCCGGCCAGCCCGGCAGGGCCGAGCCCGCCCCGTTCGCGGGGAGCGCCGCCGGCCCCTTCCCGCCGGCCCGCGCCTTCTGCGGGCAGTACTCGCCCGTGTCGGACGCCGAGGACACCAGCGGCTACTCAGAGTCGGGCTCCGAGTGGGAGGAGAACGCGCTCGGCGCCTTCCGCGCCCTCTGAGCGCCGCCGCGGCGGGACGCGGCCCGGGCCGGGACAGGTTAAAGGCGCAGCCCTCCCGCCGGACCCCGTCCCGCGGTGCTGCTCGGGCGGGGAGCAGTCACACACCGCGCTACCTCACCACTGCTGCTCTGCCACTGTTGCACTTTATCCGGTAGTAACTGATTTTACCTATTTATTTAAGAAAGATACGGGTCGGCTCCATCAGCTGAGGGCATCTTTTTACACTGTATTTAAAGCTTTCTTTTACCATGTTTTGTATATCTATTTAACCTTCTTTAGCCAAAAAGCTATCCCAAATCCACTGTGTTTTGGGGCTGGTCTTATAAAAGAATGACGGTCTGTTGGGGTTTTTCGACCGAGGAAAATAAAATAAAGGTTTACATTTTTGATCTGCTTGTGTGTGTACCTGGGGCAGGGGCAAGGTTTCTTACCCTGGCTGACGGTGGGGTAGAGAAGTGGTAGATATCCCAGCTGCAGATTCTCTTCCCAGGCCCTGGAGAGCTACGGCTGCTGTTTATATGTCGGTAAGAGACCTAAGGGGCCTGAAGGACAGGTTACAGAAATTGCCTTAAACCTTCTGTTACTATGTGTCTTAAATCTGCTCTAAACAAACACCCCCATCCCTAAATGAAAACGGCAATGTCTGACCTAAGTAATACAAAATCCAAAATCTCAAGTGCTCAGACAAAAGCCTCTAGTCTGCCACTTAAGCCAAGGTTAATGTTAAACTAAGAGAAATGGGAGTATTTTGTGGACACTGTAAGGGTGCTTTAGCTGTAGGCAGGGATTACACAGAAGCTGTTCATGTGATCAGTCGTGGGCTGAATGGCTCTGCACTGAGAACAGCAAAATCAGTAACAACAGAAGTCTCTCCTCTAATTTAATTTGTTGAGGAAGGATACATTACTCTGTACATATTTTAAAGATAAGGCCAATTTTTCCTGCTTAGCAAATACTACTTCAGAGCCTAGCAGAGCAAGTTGCACCTGAATGCAAGAAGCACAAGAAAAATCCATGTACTGGTGGCAGAAATACCCTATATCAGGAATCATGCCCCACAGAATAAAGTTACCAATGCATAAAACCCCTCAGTGCCACCTCATAACATACCTGTACTTGTGAGATCTGGGACAGCTGAATGCTGGTTGGACTCCAAGCCTGCAAGGTGAAGTGGCATGGCAGGGTTGCTGATCAGTATTCTCCATCAAAAAAACCCCAGAGCTATCCTTGAAAAAAACACAAACCAAAAAGCAACCAACCTACTTCAGACACCATCTGTCCCAAGTAGACTTGGGTGCTATGCTGGGGATCAGGAAAACTCCAGAAGAGAAGCTCTTGCAGGAAGAGACAGAAAATGAGACCGTAGTTTCTTGGGGGCTCAGGGTAAGTTCAAGTTTACTGATTATAATAAATCAAAGCAACTTGTTCTGCTCCTGCAGACTTCAGGTACAGTAGTTGCAGAGAGCTGTTGAGACTCCTGCTATGCTTGGGGCACACTCAGCAAAAGCAGTTGTATTTGTTACTGTCACCAAAATCCAACATTACCTCTGACCCAACACATCAGTACCCAAGGAGAAATGCAGCCTTTCAAAGAAAAGAAAAGATGTGTATATTCACATTGCCTACATGAGTGAGACAAATGACATGTGAAAGTACATGGCTTATCACAAATGACAGATCTTTCTATGATATATTACGCTGCAGTAATTACATTAACAGAAAACATGCTGAAGAGAAAATTCAAGTATCCACACGTAAAAACCATCATACCTAAGGAATCAGAGTTGAGATTGGAGTGTGGTGGATTGCAATGTATTCTGTGTTCAGTAGGATAAAAGGTTGTCATGAAAAGCAGGTTCCCAAATCCTCTGGATCTACTAATGTCTACAACTTGTCTCCCCCTCAGTTTGGGATGTTTGCTATCAACAGGGCCAAATTATCCTCCTGGTGTTTCATACTGGGAAGTCCTGCTCCTCAAAAGCATTCAGTGCACATGCTGAGCTTGAGCCCCAACAGAGCAGGACGGGATCAGAGCAGAGGTGTGCACAGGGAGCAGCAGGCACATGAGTATAGGAGTGCAAGGGGATGGTTCCTTTCTCCTGAGTTAGCTGTAGAGCAGATCACTTCCTGTCTGAATAAACTGATGTATCTTAAATTAGGCTTAGGCACCTTTCTCTGTTTACATGAAAAGGGTGGTGGCAGAGGACTCCTTTCTGTCTTCTTTATCAGATGGTAACACCACAAAATAATGAGTGACATAATTACAAAAGCAATTGTAGGGACCACTATGATGCTCTATTGCATTATGAGAGGTGAGTTTTCCTGGGTAACTCAGCTAAATTACTGTTTATCATTATTTTATAGTACCCCTTGTAAAATTTTTAAATACCTTTTAAAACAGCTACTTACCTCGTCCTCATAACATTTCATTTTCAGCAATTAGCTTCTCTTAAAAAAATTACTTGAGACCATCTGCAAAAAATTTTGCATTTTTGTGAAATATATCAACTCTCATAGGTCAATTTATTCAGTTACAAATTTCATTGAGAATAAAAGATTTATGCATTTCTCTTAATTAACAGAACCAATTTAGCTAAATATAAACTCTGCACTAAAGTTTTGCAGTGGCACAATACCAACACAGAATACAGAAGCATCTTTAAACTATACAAAATTTTAAAATTGAAAATAATCCTGTTTACATATTCTTTATACATTAACATATAAAAGACCTTATTTAATGAGGCATCTAAAAGAATCAAAAACATCTCTACAGCTATCTCTGAAAATCCATATCTGGAAACAATTCATTACACAGAAGCTTTACAAGACTATTTAAACAAACCAATACACACTTTTTACAAGATTGACATTCCAAAAGGTATAGGCAGGTTATCACTTCTTATTTTTGCAGTTTACCTCACTGATTATCTTTAATTATAAAAATCTTCATATTTATATACGGTGGGTATTGTTGAATAACCAGTAATCTAATTTAAAACTTGTGCAAAACAAACAAGAATTTAGAAAAACAATACATTGAACCAGTCACTTATATAAAATACCACCTAAAGCACTTCTTTTGTCCCGTGTGAAGGGAAAAAGCCATAACCAATCTCTTTCTGGAAAGTTAACAGTTACATTTTTATATTCCTTCATAAGACTCCTTCTATAAGTTATGATAAATTAAGAGTTCCAACAAGACATTGACCGATCGATAGACCTGCCCAACATCCTCCAGTTTACAGCTTATGTTTGCTGGCTGTATCCCGCTGCTGCTTCCTTAGATCAGGAACACTTGGGCTTCCCAAGGGCTGACCTGGCAGCTCTGAAGAGCTACACAGAGGCGTAGCTTTACACAACAAAGACCTGCGATGTGGCTACTAACTCGAGCCATTTCCTCTTCGGCACTTCTAACATACCAGGAGATCCAACAGCAAGAGGTGTGCAGAGTTAATCTGAACTTTAAAAAACTAAGTTCAAATTATATGAAAGTATGCTTTCAAGTTTACTATAATCAATGCAATTACTAAGAGATTACCAGTTAGCAAAACTACTGCATGTGAATAACAAATGGAGAACTCTAACATAACGCTGGCCAGTAATGCTGGTTTCCTTAAGAAGCAGATATAATATATTTAAAAGGGTCCTTTCTGAGAGGTTTTCTCTTCCCTTATCTTCTGGCAGTTAGGGTATTTGGTGAAGCCTATACAAAGGAAGAAGATTTCCCAGAACTACTTGCTGTACACTTGAAGTTTTCAGTCTCTGTTGGTGTTATTAGCTGCAAAAGCATGTAAGTTTCCCATCTGGCTCAGACCACTCTGAATATGTGCAACATGGATCTCAACGTTATTCTGAAAACAACTATGGGAAGAAAAAAAGAAGGAAAGAAAGAAATGTTAAACCCCGTAAGTAAGAGTTATGTCTGGATATCTCTACAGTGAAAAATCAAACGTGAACTTAGCCAGTACAAAAATTCAGATTAATTGAGGAGTACATACAAATGCAACTTGACAGGGAAATGCAGGAAAACACAACTTGCACAAAAAGTTGCAAGAATTTAAGAGTCATTGACTTGGGCACTTAAAGTAAGGTTTTAACATGACCAGAGTTAGTGAAATTAAAATATTATGAAGAGATGCTAAAATAGCCAAAATAAGTACCATGAAATGGAAACATTGTCACTTTCTTTGGTGGGTTCATCAACCTTTACTTGAATCAATTCCAACATGCAATTTGCAGGGTTGATTATAAAGAAGTTTCACTAATGTTTAAGGTTTGGTTTTGGTTTTCCTAATGAAAAATGCTATAACAATGCTATATTTTTCAATAATTACATTGAAATCAAAAGGGCATCCTACTATCTTTGGAAAAAAAAATTAAAATTTAAAAATTCATGTGAACAGCCTCTCATTATTATGTAGCAATACAAATAATAATGATATTAAATAATACTTAGCATTTTCTAAATGACATAATTTAGCAGCATAAAATGCTGGTCACAAATGGCTGGAGGCTGCAGGGTAGTCCAGACCAGTATCACTATGCTTTTGCTACCACATTCTTGCTACTTTTATGATGCCTCCTCAGACAGCTGTGACAACTGTTGGAAAATGGCCCATCTAGACTAGACTGGCCTTTGATGTGGCACACTATGGCTGCTTTTCTGTTTCTTGGCTTAAAATCTTGCCAACGGAAGCTGCTCAGAACCTCTAATTGTCTCACATGCCACCTTTTGATATTTACAACAAGAGGTTGAATACACTAAAAGAATATTGAAATTGTACTGTTCTCTGGTTTAAAAAGCGTGTATTACTAGTGGGATTTCAAAATCTGACAATGTTCTAAAATAAGTTTTTAGTTGTCATAAATGGCTAAAGAACAAGAAAGTTTAGCTGTTGCTGCATCAATTTAGCACTTTTAAACTTTTTTTTTCCTTCACTGATAGGTTCAAACAGAAAACTGCTCATTTCACATTCCCTTTAAGAAGGCTCCCTTTTAGACGGGACCCTTCCTATAAGTAGAAGTTACCAGATTAAACCCCTTAATTATAATCAATGTTCACCTCTAAAATACAGTACGAACTATCACAAAGTGTGTAATTAAGAATTAAATATTCAAAAAGTAATACCTGATATTTGAGGAGTCTATTGAATTCTTAATGTCATTTAATGAATCTGTTAGTGATTTAAATTCAAAAGAATTCAGATCACCTCCTTCTGCTAGACACTGTAGAAGAAGAAAACAAAAATGTTCTCAAAGTTCAGCACAAAAACTGGTAGAGCTTTAATACTATGCATTGTGTGGGAGAAGCTATTTTGTGCAAACATTTTACCTTAATTTGCAATAATATTGCTGTAAGTCTAGAGATAAGATCAGTTAAATTTTCACTCTCCACACAGAGTTGTCCTGTTGACAAGGTATTTGCTTGTCTGACAACCTCTTGAGCTTCCTCTTCACATCTGCGCCTCAGATCCGTGGGTTGGTCAGCAGGCTGGAGGCCCTGGTCAGGAGCAAGCTGCAGAGATATGAAGGGGAGAAATTAAGAATGAAGATGTCCTTTGCATTTGGTGGATGTGTGAAATGAGATGATTTCAAAGACAGTTCGTGTGTGTATAGTACACACTGTTTTTTCTTAATGTATGTTTACTTAAGAATAGGCCCCTGGTATCAGGAAAAGTTCAAATTCCAGAGAAGGAATCCAACACAGCTACCACCAATAGTTTCACTTCTGAGTGACCTCCATTTATGCTCTATTCCCAGGAAATTCTCTTTCCTACTTAGGTTGAGCAAAACCACCAAGTACACAGAGATTCCAGCAAAATCTTACCTCATAGCAATACTGTTGAACTTTATGCAAAACTTTATTTAAGTCTTTGTTTAGTTGTTCTAGATCTAGAACAATAGTTGCATATCTCCTCTGAAACTCAATGCCGATTGGCATGGAATAGGATTTCTGTGGAAAACACAAAGCATATTAAAGTTAATGCAATACTGTACAGTTACAGATTTTGAACTCATCAAAAGGAGTTTTTACTTGAAAATAATGAGATATTTGAAATCCTGGTGTCAAATAGAAAAACATTAACATACAAAATATTAAAATGCAGTATTACTATTTATAACTCCAAGTGAAACTGTGTAGGTAACAACCATGCTTTATTCCCTTCCTGAAGTGCTACAATACTCTTATTCCTCCAGTAGCTGGGCATGGCTTCTCCCTACCGGTTGAGGAGAAAACTATCCTGCCAGCAGAGGAACAGTACAGGACAATACGGCCTCAGCCACCTCTGCTGCAGGATGGGAGGCACATTTGGCTAGTAAGTTACTGGTCACTTGAGGATGACTCCGTGCTACACCCTTTGTGTTACAGCTAACAGTTCTGCCAAAAAAAAGTTACTAGTCCTTATATTTGGTAACAGTATTTTGTAAGCATGATTTTCCACAAAAAGAATAAATAACAAAATACAGTACCTTGTTTCTTATACTCTTTTCAGAATACAGCTTGACATTGTTTGGGTGATATTTGTGAAATTGAAACAAAACATACAATATATTATAAAATTTCCTCTCCAAATTGCCTCTCACAAGAGAAGCTACAGGTAGTTCCAGCCACAGGACTGAGACAGAGGTACCTCCTACAATCAAAACCTGTAGCTATAGATTTCACACACAAGATAAAGCAAACTGCTAAGTCAAGAGTCTCCATCAGGATAATCCTGGTCAAAAACTCAAGAGGTTTAAGTACAGTTCAAAGTTCCCCATTAAACCTAATCACTGAAATGATCTCCAGGGATTTACAAATCTGAATACGAACTTAACAGGGTTTTAAACTAACGCCATAATTTCAGAATTCACTGGAAAGTAGCATAAACGTGGCATACTTTCTGCAGCTCTGGAACATAAAAAATCAAATCTTTCAGACCTTCTCCAGTGACCAGTTCCCTTAGAGGAAACTGAACAGCTCCAGCTTATCTGTGAAAGCTGCAGACAATTATGAATTCCCTGTCGGAGAGGAAAGGCTAAGGGCATTCTATGCTAGTGATGGCAAAAGAAATATTTCTGAGCACCAGCACTACTTCTGACCCAGGCACAACCCAAGACCTGGAAACTGATGAACAGCTAAACTGACAAAAGATGGATGGCTTTGAGTAGATGGAATGAGGTAACACCCCTGTCACCAAGGATCTAGATGCTTTCCTGAGACAAACCAGCATTACCTCTACCTTGTTTTTATTGCAGGTCCTTTCAATTTATACTCGTCTATCCAAATGTTTACTGTTTTATGTACACAGTAATTTGTTTACAGCCTGTAACCCAGACTAGTACAGTGATGTCAAGAAAAATGAGACAAAAAATGTACACTTGTATACATTAATAGCTCCTCTGAAGGCATCCTCTGACTTGTGTAAATGTATTATTATTGCCAATTATTATTATTGTTATTCAGTACCATTTCTGATTTTGGTCAGTTCCATTTATTTCTATACTGAATCAGTCATTAATCAGAAGTCTTCATAAAAGGATTATTTTAAACCAAACAGCAGTGGTACTCTAACAATTACCAAATGATAAATGTATGAATTATTACCAAAGTCTGACAATTAAAGTACACCTGAATGAACCCAAAGGATTCAATTTTCTTCATGTTCAGGTATGTTATTGATGTTGAAAAGAACTGGGGTCAGAAAAAAATTCTTGTTCAAAGAAAACATATTTTAAAGGAGAAGCAACACATACTCAGTGGCACAAACATAGATGGGATTGCCAAGGAACAAAGAGGATTAGAAGATGAGCTAGGAATATGGCCCAATAGAAGGGCATCACATCCTCTATTTTTACCAGGATAGCCTTGAATAGAAATGGGGGTGGCTTTAAGATTGCTGGTTTTCAAATGAATTGAGCAGGAAGAATTTCAAAGTATCTCACAGTCCTTAACCAGGTTACAATTGAGCTAAACTGTATCAAATTCAGCATCTATTTCTAGATTTAATTTCCAGTTGGTTTTTTTACTCTTTCAATTTCGTAGAATAAGGAGACCAAGAAAACTAACAATACAGGTAATTTACGACTTAATAGCTGAGCTAACATTCAGGCTCTTGCTGGAGGAAGAATACTGTCATTCTTATGGATCTCCTTATCTTTGTAAACATATGAATATCTCAGAAAAAAAATTAAGAGTTGGTAATTTTTCATTATCAGAGTTGCAGGTTGCAATGACATGTTTTAATCTTACTTCTCTTTGCATCTAGTTTAGTTACTAACACACAAAATTAAAAGACAAAACATTTGATGTACAGGAAAAATAATGCAGTAACAGAAATGATAACAAGGTTTTGAAGAACAACACCATGGCACAGAAGAAGAAAATTACAGAGACACAAGGATGGGGCAGTAGGAAGCAGAGTAACAAAATGCACATATGCACATGATCATTGTAGGCACAAAGAGAAATCTAACCACAATAAATCATATCTTTCAACATTCAAATATTTTAATTGGGAAAAAATCAACTGTTTTGTTTCAAGAAACAGAAGAGACTCTTCTTCTCCACAAACCTTTAGCCTTCTGTGCACTGTAGAGACAACAGCCTGGATGGATGCTGGCAGAAGGCTGAGACTGAGAGCTTTCTCAAGTTAATAGCCATGGGTGGTAGAAGAGCCACTCTTATAATTTTGATTTACTGACTGCTGATTAGATAAAGTTAGCAAGAACAACTATTCTGCTGCTTCTGCTAATTATGCTGTAGCTGCTGTGGTACTGTAACTTTAAATGCCAGTCAAGGGCACTCATGGCTTTACACAAAAATTTCTGACATTAATAACTGCTTCAACCAGAAAGCTGAGATAATAAATATTTACCATCTGCAAAACAGTTTTAGCATAAATGTCTTACCATATAAACCTGTATGCCAAATTCTCAAGGTACATAGCATTTCCTCACTTTATGTGTTAACTGATGTGCTATCCCAACGTTAACATTAATCAGTTTCCAAAGCACAGTGCTTTCAAAGCAAAATCACATTTGAAATAACCAACCTCTCTGACTTGTCTTTAAAAATAATAAAGACATTTCATGTCATAGAAAGCAATAAAATACAGGTTTTATTTAGACTATACTCCTAATTAAATTTATTTGCATTAGCTGTTAAAGCATATCCTGTTTTAATAACTGAAAAGAGAACATTCTCACCAGCTTTTCTGCTTCCGTATTCATCTCTCTCAATTGTTTGATGTGTTCCTTCTTGATCATAAGGATTTTCGATAACCTGGTCTAAAACAAAGGAACTATTTTTAGAAAGAACAGGTCCTGAAGCAGTTTTGAAATGCCATAGAAATTAAAGACAGAAAACCATACCTGTTTCTTTTGTAATTTAAAATGTATTTCTCAGTTGTTGATCAAGTTAAGAAGCAGAAATAAAAATTAATAAAAATTAAATGATGGACTTTCCAGAGATTTTTAAAGCGATTCCAAGTGCCCTAAATCGATGAGTGCTAAAATCCATCAGCTGAAATTCCCTGTAGGAAGACTAACATGATTTATGGCCAGCTAGAGCCTGAAGAACCATTTTTTTCAATAGGCTGAAGGAGAGCGAAGGGTGTTATGCTCACAATACTACAATTAGTATCCACTCACCTTACACCTTTTTTCCCCTACAGCTCTCAGCACCAGCCCCTTGTGTAAACTCCTGCAGTAAACCCTAGTATAGAGATTGGATCTATTTTATACAGAACGACTCTGGGCTTTCCATTTCCCTCTTTTGTAATGGGAATATCCTGTGTCTCCTGCCCTGGGGACCCAGCAGGCTGAAGTGGAAATCACTGGGAGCACTTTCAACACACTCATCACTCCTAAAACTATCCATACTCTAGGGCCCTGAGAGAAATCCTAGCTTCACTACAGCCAGCAACACTTTTATTACTGGAGTAAGCAGAGCAAAAAACCTCTGGTTTTGTAAATTCCAGAGGGATTAAGTGCATCCTAGCAGTGAAACACATGATTGGGAGAAATAGGAACTCCACGTTCAACACGTCTGATTTATATATAATCCCTTTTGTGATTTTTAAGTTCAGTCTTAATGCAACCAGGTTGCTTGCCCTCACAAATTGCAATTAGAAAATGGTTCCAGGGTCTCTTTCAGCTAATGAGGAATATTCTGGGAATTTCCATGCTAAATGCATTCTTTTTCACTTGATAGCAATTTGTTTGAAATTGCCAAACAGACAAAGCTGGTTTTCAGCTAAATATAGTGTTCCCTCCTTGTTTTATCTCTTCTCCACTGTTCTTCCACCAGACTAATCACAACCCAAGCTTTTCCAGACTCCACTCCCTTAAAGGGCTCTTCACCTCTTAAACTTTTGTGGCCCTTTTTGTATCTCTTTCCATTCACTGCCAGCTTTGCTGTGTGTGAGCACAGGAAGCCTCTAACAGTATTCTGAGTGACACACCTGGAAACTAAACCTGTAAAATGACATCAATACTTCTCTCCTTCTACTCCAAATATTTTGCCAGATGCATCTTACGAATGAATGGTGAGCCATAGTCAGAGGCACAGAGGCAACACTGCATGAGTTATCAGCCTTCCCTTTCCAGCTGCTCATTTCTGTCCTTGTGCTGTCCCCCAGTGCCAACACTTGCATTTTTGCTCTGCATTTTGCATGAAGAACCCAATCACAGAAGAGATAACGACAAAAAATAAATTCAGAAGGGGCAAGAAAGAAAAGTAAAATTGTTACTTGTGAGCTGGATTGTCTCTCTGATCTAGTTTCTAACACACTACACAAGTGTTCATGTTGCCAATAAAACACCTGGGAGAAAGAAAAGCACTGTACACCATCTGCCACTGTTGCCAAAAAGTTACTTGTCAAGCTCTGCTGTCATCACCATCCAGCAACTGCCTAACACATTCTTCTCCTTCACAAAGTTGATGAGTCCCCAAATTAATGCAGAATATATAATTTGTTCCCTGAATCTGCAAGGCATTTGATTCTTCACTTCTACTTTGATGTGCAGGCATACGAGGATAAAAGCACTAGTTCTCCATTTGATAAGCTTGGATTTTCTATTATATTCATCCTATTCCAAGATATATTCCAGTAATCAAGATAATCTGATTCTAAGGATTTTCACCGTATCTATCAAGTCCACCAACTTTCTTTCAGAGGTACATTTTATTATTATAGACCTCCATTTTAATTTGCCAGTTAATGCTATAATTCAGTCTAGCCCTAACTGTCTTGAGAAATTTTCACCATAACTCATCCTGTTTATTGTTGCAATTATAGTTCTCAATAAACTGGAAACAAGTTTTTAGTACAATGCCTTTCCACATTAAAAGAAATGAAGGAACAACCCAACCACAATGTTTAGATTTTCACTTCTGATTTCATTTGTTAGTCATAGAATATATATGGCAATACACAAGGCAGAAGCTTTTCAAAATGCAGTGTGTGATAACTTACTATGCAGTATTTTCAAAATTTTCATAAGGAGGAAACAGCCAAAAATCGAGTACCCGTTTTCAGATTGTTCCTCCTGCATTTCAGCTGGGAAGATCCCTCCTTTCCCCACATGCAGACACCAGGTCACGGCTGTGCCTGTGCCGCATCACCACACTCCCTCTACCGGGCATGCAGCGACCCTGCCAACATCTGCTTTGTCCTACAGCGCTGCCTCCCAACCGAATTTTTTACCCCAAAACCAAAAAGGAAGCAGGGAGGAAGGAAAATAAAAAAAGCTGTAGCTGAATACTTGGAAAAATGTCCTCCAAATTGAAATACTGGCTAGAATGTACAAATGCCATCTATCGATTTTGACCTGCCATATAGCATATGAAATATTTAAGGATACATTACATAATAATTTAAGCATGAAAGACCTTTAAAAAATATTACTCATTTATTGCTGACTTTATTCTTAATATCATGTTAATTTTTGAGCTAGTCTTCACATTAGTCCACAGTCTCAGATGTCAAAATGTAACATGTAGTAATAAGTATAAAGATTTAGACAAACTAAGACAGTGTAGAACAATGATTAAAATAGTTGTTACAAGTCCCAGTGGTTGCATACAACTTCAAATTATAGGTAAAGAGAATACCCCCAACATTTATTTGTCATTGTAGGCATGTGATTTTGGATTCACTTCCTCTTCTTCCAAATTAATTTCAGATAAGGGAAATAAGGGGGCTGGGTTGAAACCTTATTCGAGTTGGGCTCTGTATTTTCTGTTTTGTCCAAAATTCTTCCCATAAAATTGTTTCTTTGTGGTCTTATAAATAACTGCCTGGTAATAGTTTTCCAGAAAGTTTTCTTGGAATCAAATAGTTATTGACCATTTACTTCGTGAATCAACATTAAATCAGAAAAAAGGATTTGACTTTTTTTAAGCATTAGTCTACCAGAAAGGCTAAAATACCCTAAGCAGCAGCCCTTAGCATAAAAATACATCTGAACTGGTGATACAGCACAATTAATAACCAGCATTCACCAGTTTCATGTATTTCACAATACTAAATTTCAGTACCTCCTCAAATGCCTAATCAAAAAATTGGTTCTTAAAAGTAATGCTTCGAGTCCTCCCATAAATGTTTAAGCCCTGTGATTCTTTGTCGTTGCTCAAATAGACAAACACCAAAAATCTGTGGATTGATTTTGTTCGAAGTATTTTGAAAATCTTCAAGCAAAAATACATATTAATTTGATATCTTTGTAAAATGCCACCATTTGCAATACAAGCCAGAGGCCTATACTTGTAAAACTCAGATTTCCTTACACTGAGTAGTAATACACAACCAGACGTGACTGACAAATCACACATTTTCATATTTAAAATGCAGAAACAGTATCATAAACAGATGCATTTGATGTACTAAGTAGATATAAATAAAGCTCAATACACCTTAGTTACCTAGTCTCACTGATCATACTCCAAACAGGACAGCTGCAGATACAGTTCAGATGCATAAGGACGGTATCTTTTGTGTATGTCAATTTTACCATAATTAATCTTACTGCAACCACATCTATTTTAAATTTTCTTAGCTAAACTAGATGCCATGTCACCTTTTTCAAAATCAGCTTCATACAAATTTCCTCCAAAAAAGCTGAATAGATGATTCTGTCAAATAAAATTCATTATGTTGAATGGCCCAAATGTTAGTGTGTCATGTGAGCTACTGACACAAATTTATTCTTTTGACCAATTACACAGACTTTAAAATCTGAGAGGCATTTTATTTCTCAGTTCTTAATATTTTAAACATGAGTCATTCCAACCTCCTTTGTTCAAAACTGCTTTACTTGTTAAAGACTTCAATCACCGATCTTAAGCTAAGCCAACATGAGCAATTACATTCTTCCATCATCCTGGAAAATGCTTCAATGTGTTTTAATATTCAGTGAGCTTTCTAACATTACTTCTGTGCTCTTCTGAACTGATGCACAAAAACCACTGAGGAATTATTTTGCAAAGGTGAAGACAAAAAAGTATTTTTCATGTAGTGTTATCTATAAAATGAATGTTTGCTTGCACGGAAATGAGTGCTGCTTTTTTCCTCCAAGAGGGTAGAACATTATATAACAAAATATATATGATAATGCACATAGGCAAATGTTCTTTATAAGTATATTTTAAATAAATAGTCTTGAAGTCTGCATGTAGAAATAGTGCTTTAAGATAAAATGGTAGAGCTGGAAAATAAGACACTTTTGAAGACCTCTGTGGTCTGAAAAGCAGCATACTTCAAAGGTTATAAACAAGTGAGAAAATTAAGAAGGGGGAAATAAAAACAAATATGAACACCTCTTCAAAAGTTAATTTGGCTATTACCATAGCTGTCATAAATTAACAGAAGGTCACTGAACTGCAGAAGAATTGGCAGAATAAACACAAAAGGACAATAAACAACAAAATCAAGAGCTGTAGTTAATACTTACCACTTGAATGAGGAATTCTACTGGAAAGCCTCCTAGTGTTTCACTATCTGTGCCTGAAATTTTGGTTTTCCATGAAGATTGTCCTAATAAAGGATCACTGTCCTAAAAAGGATAAAATGTCTAAATGAATAGCTTCTTTTTAGAGGGTGTTGCTAAAATTTTGATCTAAATAACGTCAGAAAATTAATCTCAAAAACTTTTTAAGGTAACAGCTTCAACATGCATCAAAAATACTTCAGTGGTTAATACCACTTACTGTGATTGGAGACTGGAGTGAAGGTGTGTATGGCAATCGGGGAGGAGTCATGAAGAAGCGCGAAGGCCGTTGCTTCTGTCCAAAGGCAGCGATCGGCATGGTTTCATGAGGCTCATTGCTCTGCCACACAGGGAAAGGGAAAGGAAGGATACACTTCAGTCTGGTTAATTTCTACTCTTTTGGAATACATAATTTATTTCTGGGATCTGGGCTAGCTGTGCCTATCCACACCCCAAACCAACTGCATGAATAGATTAATATTTTGCTTTTGGTCTAGGCAGGAGCTTCAAAGTTCTAATGTGTTGCTGGAGTTTTCAAAATGTTCTGTCATCACATTAAATAAAACCTGCATGAACGTTTCCAAAAATGCTATTGGCAGACAAATCACAACAGGAGCTCAGCAGAGGCTCCAAACTCAGATCATGACAAAGACTAGAAGAATTATGTGGATCCAACACTACACAAGATACAAAAGAAAGTGAGGTCTCTCCAGAAATCTTGCAGTCTAGGCTGGAACAAAGTCTAGGACCTGGGAGATAATCTCCAATTGTTTGACCAAAACAACATCCTCCCAGGTAGCTTCATTAGCACAAGAAATTTCAAAATCAAGTTCAGTCAACTCATAAGACTTGTTTGCAACTTCCACAGGCCTTTCCTGACTTTGGCAAATCACAAAGGGCCAGGTTTTCTTGAACATCTTCTGCAAATCCTGACAGGACCCCATTGCAGAATTATCTTTGAGATCTTATACTACTCATTCTATTTCTTCATACTGAACTCAGCCTACAGCTGAGTAACAGCCTACAATAGTTGGTCTAGTAAATTATTCCACCCCGAGCCGTTATGCTTTAATCATAGAGGGTTATCCTGTTCTGTAAAACCATAAACAGTAAAAGTTCATGATCCTGGAATTTCCCATGCATCTGTTATGTTTGTTTATTCTTTATAAAAATATCACCTGGGTGTAATATTTTTTTATTTTCTTTTTTTTTTAAAATTAAAGTATATCATTGTGGATTTTTCAAAATTTCATTTTCTTATTACAGCTGCTTTTAGAATGTGTCATTAATACTTACAAGAACTTCGTAATCTGGGACTGTGTGTGTTCCAAGACCTGCCCTGTCAAAAGTCACTCTGTAGGTAGCATTAAGAGTGTCTACAGCATCTATTTGTCCAGTGAACAGACCATCATGGACGCCTCGCAAACGGGCTGAAAAAAACAACAGGAGAACCAAGAAACCAAACATTACAATGCTATGATACAAATAACAAAACCAGATCTATTATATCTTTTGCAAATAATTCTTTATATGTATACCTAAAACCCATAGATTAAATAGGGAAAAAGTGCAAACCCAGAAATAAAAGTTTGTAATAGAAGTATTATCAATTTTTTTACAAAATTTAAGTTTGAAGGTCAAATATTTGCCAAATCTAATCCTTAGCACTACACTTATGTCTAAGAAACTCCCACTATTTCATATGCAATACCTTCTGACAGACAGATTTTGCATGCAAAAGTCAATTTCCAGATGATTTTGCACAGCATTTCTCTCTGAACACCTCCTCTGATGACGGCATATTTAGCAGAAAAACAGTGTGGAAGGCAGCTCAAGGATACAGGTCTAGGAGAGTGAGGAGAGGCAGTGTGGTGCATGCCTGCTCTTCAGCAAGAGCTAAGGGCAGTGGTATTCAACACAAAAAAATGCAATCAACATTAATGGCTTAAATAGGAGATGCTGAAGTGAAAATGAAAAGCACCTGGACCAAAATCAGACAGGAGGGAAGAATTCAAATTTTCATAAAGCTAGATAAAACCTGTGGAATGTTTTCAACAATATTCCTTCTTCAGTTATGTGTAAGGTTTTTTACTAAGGCCATGTCATGTTTAGCACACATGTCCAACTACACTGCAATTGTTTATCTGTTTCAAAACAGGTGGTTTTATATTTATGGAAATATAAAGTTCAAGTTTTATATTAGGTCATATTTTAAAATCAGACAACACTCAGTATCTTGAAATTAAGCATCTCTCTCTCACCAAACTTTGTTAGATATGTAAAAAACTAGACATGTAAAAACCCCTACAATTTGAACAGCAGAAATAATAAGCCATACTAAGTTTGCACCTCAAAACCTTATCACTGTTTTAAAAATACCACCTAATCTTCACAAGCACCTTCTCAATTAACTAATAAAAAAGGTAAAATTTTTTATGTTTTACATTTATTATAATTATGTGCATTAAATTTATTATAACGTACTAAAATCTTTCAAAAATACACTTGGCTGCTTATTTTGTTTGTTTTAAAGAAATTACCTGTAACTTTTGTTCCTATTACAAGTGGTAATGGAATTTCTTCTGGAAGATCTTTGAACTGTGAAAGATCTGCAACTTTCCGCTGCTGCAAAAGTCTGATTTTCTGCCGTTTCTGTTTTAATGCTGACCTCTCTTCCTCAAAGAATGCAGAGGAACACCTGTAGTATCATTAGATAAAAGTATACTTAAATTCATCACTGAAAACATATATATGTGAAGGCACATCAAATAAATATGCACAGTTTAAAAAAATCAGTGAGAGAAAATGAAAAAGCTTGGGGTGATGTGTTCAAGAGAAAAGAATCTCATTTAATGCATTTAGACAATCTTACTCTTCAGAATTCTCACCCTTCAAATAAGAGTCTATTTTAAAATAATACTCAGGAATACTAGCTGTTGCATTAATATATCTAAAGAGTAAAACATTTTAGGATTTTTCCTGCTTATAAGGATCCATCTAGGGTAACAACAAAGCTAAAGCTGGCCCCAGTCTACTCTGGATGCCAGTTCAATGCATGTGAGGAGGGAGTCCTGGGAGCACCCTGGCTGCCAGCACTTACTGATACACAGGAGATCCCTTTCACGAGTGCTTATCAGCTCAATTAAACGAAACGAGGATGAAAGGGCACCAGACTCAGCACATAAAAGGGCACTTCTCTGTCTCATCTTGCATCTGTGCAGAGCACAGCTCAGCCCCAAAATCTCTTACTCAGATGAACTCTTCTGAGATTGATCACAGTAAAAGTTTATTTGATCTGGGGGTACTGTGTAAAATCATATCACCTCTAATAGTCCTCTTCCCCATTTTTGGGGGTAGGGTCCTTCTTAAAATGCAATCCAAAAATGGAAGGCTGACTCCCAAAGTGCTTACTTTTTATTAATTTTCATTTCTAACCTACTGAATAGGCAAGATTCATGAGGGAGATAAGCACAAAGACATTAAGGACTCAATCCTATCTTTCATTGTTAACTAAAAAAAAGATTCTTTATTATTGTGTCAATGCAAGAAGTAATTTTAAAAAAGTGTACAAATGTTATTTTAAGTCTGCCTGATTGCAGAAAGTTATTTATCAAATAATTTGCCACCTTTGTTAATTGCTTTACTGCAGTCAAATGCAAATTAAGCATTTTCTGTGGAACTCATAGAGTTATATATTGATTACTGATTAATAAGAAGTTCTATTTTATAAAGTTATTTTAGAAGACATTGTAAATTCTGCTGCTGGTTCCCTCTGCTACACTACAAATTATTTTCTGATTTAAATCCCTTCAACATGTTCCTCAGTAATCTCCAACCCAGTACTAAGAAGTCAGCTCCTTTTCCCAAGTCTGCTTCTACTACTCTCCTATGTCATGCTGAAACAAACATTCTTAGGTTCTCTTCCCTCATTGGGAGAATTCCACAAAGCCCTTTCACTTTTCTCCATTACTTCTCTTCCTGGCATTGTGTACATGAAGACCGTAAGCACTAAACTGCCAGGATGCTGAGACCAGTTTGTTTCACACTGACCAGCAGTTTCACACTCTATATGCACATATCAGCTGTCTTATACCTGTTTTCTAGGTTATATGGGGCATAGGCCACCTGTTTTCTACCAGTGTTAACATTGATGAGATCCTAGTCCTAAGCATGACATGGGAAAAATACATAAGCAAGAATGAACTGAAGCTGTGAGGTACTTTTGCCAGATGCACTGCACTGAAGGTTCCCATATGAGGCTTTCCAACCACTATCAGCACAAAAATCACCACTAGTCTTTGTACAGCCTAGAAATTCTGTTGCAGAATGAGGCTGTAGGTGTGTGTCCCACTCACCAGTTTACCACCAAAGAGCAGAATGTGTTTACCTGGAACTATGTACTATTCCAGTGGTCCTATTAGGAATTTAAAACATTTGGAACGGGATGTGGCAGACGTAGAGAGGGATGGTGGTTGGGAAACTGCTGAAGAGCTTACTTGGATATTCTCATTTATTGATGCTATTGACTTCGTATTTAGTGCTGGGGAGGAACAGGTGTGAAATAATGCTTGCAATGGGCTGTGAATATCAAATTGCAAAATGCAGGTCAGATCTCTTCAACTCCAATAAGGAGAAGAATGGCTAACTGCAGCAAGACACCAAAATTGGCAAAAAAAAAAAAAAAGAAAAGAAAAAAAGAAAAAGAAAAAAAGCAATATAGACTTCATATTAATCCTTCTAATCATGTCCAGGATCTTGCATCAGGAACAGCAAATATCACCTGTTGTTTTTTGACTTGTGCTCTTAGAAATACAAATCTAAATGCCGATATACTGGCCTTGGAAGTTTCCTACAACAGCAACTACTGATTTAGTGATAGCTCAGATGGTCTTAAAAAGTCTCTGTTCCAAATGCTGTAACTATGGATGTAGAAAGTATTTGCAATATATTTCTGGCTTCTATTAAAGGATACTTCCACCTCAACATTCCCCAAATGCATTTAATAAAGCTTATCCCATCTTCATGCCATCCTATGAAAAAATGAAGATTAAAACTATGGTACAGATCAAAACTGCAAACTCATTCGTTTTCTGTAAAGATTTCTTAAGAGGTTGAATATTCTTCTCAGTTTTGACCTTGCTTGTGAGATTTTGAACTAACAGAGGAATCACCACCATCATGTAGTGGCAGGACAAGCAGATCTAAGCTTAATTCATATCCACTGCTATTTCACAAGCCAAATTAAGTTTACACAGAGTACATAAAACTATTACCTCTTCCTTTTCCTGGAGCATATCTTTCCCCACAGTCAATAGGAATCTTACAAGCTTTGCAGGCTCTCATGAAGAATACTGCTGTGCCAATCAAACACACTGCTGATGTGTGATAGGACATTTAAAGTAGCAGCAGACTTAGGAAATATATTTATATACAATATATTACTACACTACAATATATTTAAACAAACAAACAAACAAAGATAACCATGTGCATAACAATCACAGAGACACTATTATCCTCTGCCATCAACACTGTGGGTGCAAAATGTTTTAATTATTTATTTTTAATCCCTCATGGGGAATTATCAGTGTTGACATGGTATATAGCTTAGTTCCATACGATGAGGACAGACAGCAGAAATTTCTAACAGAATGGTAAAACAAAAAAATCTTTGCTCTACAGGTAGAGGAAAATTGTCTTGAAAAAGCATTTAAATGATTTAGAATAATTCAAAATCTTTTAAAACTAAGGCCAAAGACAACTCCTGATATTTTTAAAGAGTGTACCAGTAATTAAAAAAAAAAAGTAAAGAAATAAAAAGCAAAGAGGGATGCTTATTTTATGTTGCTACAAAGCAGTAACTCAAAGTTTGCATTAACAAACAATCAGATTATTTATGCAAATAGCTCTGCTTCAGAATTCAGATAAAACAATTTCCTGTCTATTTAGACCTTTGGTTTCTTTGGCATGAATCTCTCTTAAAAAAAACACCCAACAACTATGATAGCTAAACAAAAAAAAACCAAAACCAAATCAAACCCAAAACCACTCTCCCTACGGCTTAAAAAAACATAAAGCAAAAAACCAACCCAAAGAATCCCTGAAAAACAAAAGGAAGCTTGCAACCCACCAGGTTGGATGGCATTTTGCAATCTGATGTAGACAAGGTTCCCTGCCCAGGGCAGCCTCTGATCCCAATCCCCAGTGGAACCAATCTTTAAGGTCCCTTCTGACCCAAACCATTCTAAGACTCTGAAGTTTCACCACTGCTCCACTAGACTGATGAACGAGGCAAGCTGATCTTCTAGAGAGGTAACCACTTTTGGCAAAAGTCAAATGATAAATTGATGACTTAAGCTCCAAATACATCATTTCTCTCCCAGTAGGAAGAATGACAACAAAGGAAAGAAAAGCTATCTAAGTTAAGTTCAAATTACACGAACATCTTTCCAAGAGGAGCTATTTTCAAGCTGGCTCTGCTGCTTTCCCTTGACTGATGATTTTTACTTATGCTGTTTGCAGGTATGGAAGATGAAATGGTCTCCATCATGCAAAATATAATCTGACTCAGGGATCTCTGAAGAAATGGATTCAGTGCTTTAGTGTTTGCATTTACAGAAACAAAAAGCTGCTTAATTTATGAAACACTACTTATACAAAGACAGGGTGGTCAAGTTTTCAGGACCTCTGAAGGTTATCTCCTCCAACACCTCCAGCAGAATCACCTCCAGGAAACTTCCCAGGATCACATCCAGAGAGCCTTTGAGTACATCTAAGGATGGAGATTCTACCACCTCACTTGTGCCCATTCCCTCTTTTCCTGTCTGCCTATAATTCTCTGTACTTTCCCTTCAAATATTTATACACAAAAATGGGATCCTCCCTTAGCCATGTCTAGGTAAAATTGTGTAGGTTTTGTGAAATGGCTGAGCTGAATCAGAGGGTTTAAGAATTAAAAATTCTAAATCAGAAAAAATACACTATGTCTTCATTAAATTCTGGCTTCTTCTTCGTAATGAACAATACTTTATGGGTGACTTTATCTTTTTTATGTCTTGATAACCAATCTAGGAAAAGCCGAGGATCTATAAAATGGTTTAAAAACAATAATAAAATAAATGAGGTGAAAATGTGCACTTGTTTTCCCCATGAGGAGCTGGTTATAGACAGAAAAATTAGCCAGTTCTTCCAGGCTAGGAAGCACTGCATATAGAAGATACAGTAACAACTTCACCACATCTTAGCTTGGACACTCAGCTGGGGTGGGAAGAGAACATTTCAAGCACAGGCTCATGAAAACTAACTACATGGACACATTTAAGGAATAGAGTGTATGGGGAAGAGAGGTGCTCAGAGAACACCTCAATAAAATGAGTTTTACGACTCTTAAGATATTGTTTTGTTCTACTATTTGAATGCAAAATTCTTTAAAGGAACAATTCCAGTAACATCAAAAGTATGTGTAAGAAATAGCTGAAAGAAAAGAAAGAAAAAATTACCTCCGTGGTTTTCCCATTAATCGCCTGATTTTGCCCCATTCTACTCTTGTCAATTTTCTGGTTTTCAAAGTTGGAAAAGATTCTTTCAGGCATATACAGAAATCGTTATCTCCTTCAAATAGTGGCCTGTTGAAACATAATTAGTCCTATGTTAACCACACTAAGTAAACTTTTGTCACAAGATTCCAAAAAATATCCATCATCATCATCCAGAAACACATTAAAAAATTAATATAAATTAGTCACACGAACAAGACCCTCCTATTCAAAGAACAATTTTAATTCAGCCAAAAACAAAATCAGGAAGTTTCCAGGACTACTGTTCTTTGACTTACTAACGCTGACATTTAAAAATGCTCCTTTCTCTAGTTACTACAGAGAAATACACGTAATTCATCCTGCTCTGTAATGTATATAAAGGCACCAAACGAAACTTCAGCAGAGTCAGCTCAGTGTCATGAGGATACTGCAACACACTGAAGGAAACCAGAGAGTGAAATATTGAGAATAAAGGTAAGGACAAGGTGGTACTGAGAAACAGACAGACAGTACCTTTTTTCATCAATTCATTCAACTGTAACTCAGATTCTCAACAGAGGTTTCCAAAATACAGGAAATTGAACCAACTCCTCATTCTCTACAGCTGTACAGGTGAGACTTCTATTGTATCATCCCATGACTCCATGGTGAGCACAGGATCAGTATGAGAGAAGTGACAGTTCAGAGAACAGACCTGAACAACTCAGGAATTCCTCTCTGATGCTATGACCCATCTCTACCTGTTTTACGACTGCCTTTTTCTTTGTAGTACCACATCCTTCTTACGCTGAGGAGACAAAGGAGCTGCAACACATATGCCCATCTAATAGAAGGTTAATCCTAAAAGACTATGTGCAACTGAAATAGATCCCTCCTGGTGAGAACAAAAGGATAACTGCATCCTAGATAAAGCTGCTTTTCTCCACTCTTTGCAGGCCATTGGGATTTGGAGAGGAATATACCCAAGCACAGAACAAAGAGGACCTTGGAAACAACACTGCCTTCAACTGAATGTCTGGGGTGGCAGGAGAGAGGAAAGGTGCACAGATATAAGGAGACTCAGGCAAGAATGGAAGAGAATAGCTTTGCAGTAGGAGGATCTGCAGCTGTGGCATGAAGTGAAAAGGAAAACAAAAAGAATGAGCAATGAGGCTCAGGAAACAGACACAGAAGAGTATACAACAATATAATTTTATCCATATTTACTATTGCTAACATAAGATATCTATATAAAGAATAACTATTTAGCTTGGGTGGGTTTTTTTGTTGTGTTTTTTCATTTGTTTGTTTTGTTTGTTTGGGGGAGTTTTGTTTTCTTTTTTGAGAAAGATAATCTGTATTTGATTGTTCTTACTAACACTTGTCCTTAAGCAGGCAAACTCTAAACCCACAGCATCCCTAAGATTGGAAGCTCTGGAAAAGGCTGTAAGCAAGTTACAAGTGCATCTGCTTCTGAGGGCCTGTGATCACTGTAGTAGTAAGTAGGGCTTCAGAAGTCTCTGCATGCCCCAAATCAATGGGACTTTACAGAGAACAGTCCACTGCAGTAATATATAAAGAATCCAACTGAAACAGCTTCAATAATCTAATAACCACAGATGACAGTTGTAGAAATAAAAATATTTCAAAAACTTACAGCAGACATGGCATTTCATTTGATTGTTTCAATTTTGGATGCAATCATTTGATTAAAATATTCAGAGACTTTCACAGTGAGCCATATTTTGTCAGTTGATAGCTCTATGGTTTAAACTTTTTTAAGCTTCTCATTAAGCTTGGATCATATCACTCCAAACAAGATATATCAAAGTTTTCCTTCCAAAGATAGGCAGTCTCTTAGTAAACTATGTTATATTTTAACATAGTCATATCTTACAAGCATTACAAGCTGTATTTGATTTGTAAGGCAAGGTTTTGGCAGAGGGGGGCTGCAGGGGTGGTTTCTTTGAGAAGTTGCTGGAAGCTTCTCCCATATCCCACAGAACCAACACCAGTTGGTTCCAAAGTGGACCCACCCTTGGCCAAGGCTGAACCAATTGGTGATGGCTGTAGTGCCTCTAAAATAAGGTAGCTAGGAAGGGGAAAAAACCCTGTGGAATTGCAGCAGGACAGAGATGTAAGAGTATCTGAGAGAACCAGCTCTGCAGATACCAAGCCAAGATCAGGGAAGGAGGTGCTCCAGGCACCAGAGCAGAGATTCCTCTGCAGACCACGGTGAAGCAGCTATGTCCCTGCAGCCCATGTTGGAGCAGGTGGATGCCCAAAGGAGGCTGTGAACCCATGGGAAGCCCCTGCTGGAGTAGGCTCCTGGCAGGACTGTGGAGCCATGGAGAAGAGCCCATGCTGGAGCAGGTTTTCTGCCAGGATTTGCGACCCCATGGGGGACCCACACTGGAGCAGTCTATTCCTGAAGGAGCGCATCTCGTGGAAGGGCCCACACTAGAGTAGTTTGTGAAGAACTACAGCCCATGGGAAGGACTCAAGTTGGAGAACTTTCCAAAGGACTGGCTCCCATGGAAGTGGGAGGATTCCTCCCCTGGAGGAAGGAGCAGCAGAGACAGACACCAGGTGATGAACTGACCACAACCCCCATTCCCTGTCCCCCTGTGCTTATTGGGGGTTGGATATAGAGAAGAGAGAACTAGGAATAAATTTCAAGAAGAAGGGAGGTGTTTTTAAGATTTGATTTTATTTCTTATTATCCTACTTTGATTAGATTGGTAATAAATTAAACTAATTTCCCAAAGTCAAGTTTGTTTTGCTCATGACAGTAAGTGGTGTGGTCTCTCCCTGTGCTTATCTCAGCCTTTGACCCTCTTGTTATTTTCCCTCCTGTGCCCAGCCGAGGAGTAACAGAGCAGCTTTGATGAGCACTTGGTCTGGCCGAGGAGAACCCACCACGACTGCATATATGGGTATCTATCAAAGAGGATTTCAGAATTACCTGCTAAACTCAAATTCTAGTTTACTGATAGACCTAAAGTTTCACAGACAATTTTTTAAGAATAAACTAAAAGTTCTTGGTCTGTTGTAAAAATCATTATTAAACAGGTCACATATTAAAATTACTCCTAGAAATAAATAGGATTGGGTTTTTTTGTTTTGTTCATTTTTTTCAAGTAAGTGGGGAGGGGAAGCATAAAAAGACTACATCTTTCAAAGGAATTAAATCCTAGAGATGATGAATTTAAAACTAACTAAAATGGACATGAATTTTTTCCACTTCTGATGAATATGTGCCAGAATGTTTTTCTGTTGCTATGACTGCCTTCTCAGTTAAGGAAAAAAAGCTACAGCAATTGTGATTAAAATAGGAAGGAAAAACAGTAATTATTTTGTTTGTACATTCTGGAAAATAATGCTTGTTAACTCTGAAGCCATTCTTTAGAATATTAAATACTTGTGTGCATCTATTAGTGAAACAGTGTAGATTTTAAGATTCCATTCATCAATAATGTTTTCTACATTTTAGAAATTAAATTGTTTCTTTTAAACAATTCACACCACTGTGCTGGTGGCATTAAGAGAACAAGTGCCAAAAACTCTGAGGCACAAACTGCAGAAACAGTCCAGGAAATAGATTAGGAGATCCAAGAAGGATGCTGATATCTGGACAAGAGCTGAACAGTCACAGCCTGAAGCTCAGTTAGTGATCACAATAAAAACGGGATGATGGGGAAAAAATATTTAATACCAACATTTACACCTTTTAGGAAAGCAGCACTTTATGAAGAAGCAGTGGCCTTACTATCTTCTCTGTATAACACTGATGCAAGGGTTCAGAAAAGTCTAAATGTTCTCATATCTTCATGTTTCAGATGCTGAAAGCATTATGAATAAAATCTGGTAGAGGCAGAGGTGATAAAAAGAAAATTATATCCATGAAGGAAGGCTTTCCAGGGAAGATTTTCTAAAGCTGGTAGTTGCAAAGAACAAAGAGCACATACATTGCTCATTAGAAAAAAGAAAAACACCCACCACCACCAAACAAAACAGTTTTCATTAACTAGTCCTTTAAGAATAAATTGGATTATCTAATCAATACATGGAAATATGCAGCTCAATTTCAGAAAATTACTTGTTTCTATCCTAATAAGAGATAATTATACAAACCAAACATACTTATCTATATTTGAATAGAACCATTCATATATGCACCACTTGTGAGCTTTGGGCAGTTTGAGCAGGTTACGAAGCCGTAAACCAATCTTCTGCGATACTTTCTTTTCTGGTGTGGACATCGTTGTACTAAACTTCTATGTAGTAAAAAAAAGAAACAGTTAAACAGAATCTAATATTTTTCAGTTTTCAAATAAACCAGACTTTCCTGATAAAAGTCTGCACATATTCTGTGCAATGTTTTTCTTGCAGATGTATAACAACCCTTACTGCATTATATGAGCAATGCAATCAAACAGAACAGAAAGCAAATTTTAACAGGATCAGTGCCATTATCTCCATACAAAGCTCTTTTAACTAAACATTTTCCAGCACTGAAAACTACATTATTGGTAACAACAGCATGGCACTAAAATACATACAAACTTCAAAACTCTGAGGCCTCACCGACTGTCTCAGGTGAGCATAACTGGTGTTGCAGCTCAGATGCCAGCAACCTGCCTGACTTGCACTAGAGCATCTACTCTTGCTCACTCTTCTTAAGATGGGGACGAAGCTAGGACAGGAATATAACACAGCCAAAGCTTTGAGCAGTGTCTGCTTAGAAAACTGCAAGAGAAACGAGCAATCAAGTTTTAACTACATTTGAAAGCTATTTGATAAATCACAGAAAAGACACTGTCTTAGATTGCTTGTATAACAAACAGACCCATGTTTAAATAAGACCATTAAAAATAGTTCTGTAATTTTGTTCCAAGGATGGTTGTCTTAGCTGACAGAAAGAAAATATTTTCTGCAAAAAATAACAGCTTTTTGAGACTATAGGTTTAACTGGGTCTCCATGCCATCATCAATTGTTATCCTTCCCTAAACATTCTAAGTATTTTGGACTTCAGTAGCAGCAACAATAGGATAAAGCCTAAGGTAGGCACCTTGTTGGCTGCTGCTGTACCAGATACAAGGCCCTTTTCTCCCACTGTAACAAAGCCTGGCGGGACAGCAAGATCTGTGAACTACAACAGCTGCAGCCCCTCGCAAATATTTATCTGTCAATCATTAGACCTCAAGAATCAGACATTTAAGCACAAAACAGCTGGGTTTAGAACATTACCAAGTCTCTCTACTCTTAAGAAATTATGGTAATGAAGAGAAATTTCATGGTTCTCACCTCTGGCAGAACAGACCCAGTTAAATGGTGAGTGCCAAGCTTTTCACATCAGACACTGCACAGCACAGCTCAGAAAGCAAATCAGAGCAGTATTCAAACAGTACTTTTTTAGTGAGGTAAATTCAGCCTCATAAGGTGATGGCACAGAGAAGTGATGTTGATGACAAAGGTACTGCAGAGCCAATTCACTGAGACTAAGAGATGTTTCTCTTTCTATCACAGCAAATAAAGGCTGACAAATTACAGCTGCTTTTTCGTGCTGTATCAAGGAGTGGACAATCAAGTGCAGAATGGAAAAACAAGCTTTTTGAACTGAGGACTTTAGCATTACAGGATCAAGAAGGTAAAGCTGGCCATGAACAGAGTTAGGCTACAAATCCAGAGCAAGTCTCTAACCTGCTGGGATACATTATATTCTATAGCAGTCTTCTCAAGTATGTCATCACTGCAAGAAACTTAGGCAGTTTTAAACTGAAGCTGAATAAATTTATGCTGACTATAGAAGATGATTGTTTGCAGGAGCATGTTGGGCAGTTAGATGGGCATGGAATCCTGTCTAGCTCTGTGTGTTCATGTCCAAGACGACAAAGAACAGGTACTCCCATAAACAAACTGAGGAAACCAGTTGTAAGAAAGAAAAATATTAACCTGTTTTGAATTGTGGCTTACTTCTAGCAACAGTTTTCCTCACAAGAAGATTCATAAACCAAAACTGCAACTTAAAAAGCAAATATATTCTAATTTTCAACTAAAATAGATAGGCTTGCTCCCCTGTTTGGTAAAAATATCTCCATACATGTATGTAGGTACCTGTGGAACCATGGCAACCTTCTGATTTCTTTTGGGTGACCTTGTGTTTATCTGTCTGTCATCTTCGTCACTGAAGAGTCGACTCCGTTTTGAATTTCTGAAGGGCTGTACGGAACAAAATGAAGAATTACAAGCAAGAAACCTGATTGCTCTGTTCATGCACAGAGTTCACAGTGAGAGAAATGAAATGCCTCTTCTCTTATCACCTGCTGGTTTTCAGGCACACAGTACACAATAAATAGTGCCTCCTGGCACTTGGAGATCTAAGGACTAAGAGAAGATGATGTTCAAGATTCCAGACTTTTCCAGTGCTAACTATAACCATTACTACTCTGCTGGCCCAGTTTCACAGAAGTATTTAGAGCCTGACTCCCACTTGTTTCCATTAGAGTTAGGTGTCTAAACACTTGTGTATCTTAGCTTGCCTTGGTTACAAGTAGTACATCTGTTAAACAATTTGTTTTGAATTTTGAATCAAAAACAAGGCCTTTTCAAACACTGTATTTGTTTTGT
The DNA here is from genome assembly GCA_013400435.1 of Pycnonotus jocosus. Taxonomy (NCBI): domain Eukaryota; kingdom Metazoa; phylum Chordata; class Aves; order Passeriformes; family Pycnonotidae; genus Pycnonotus; species Pycnonotus jocosus. The sequence goes on from VWYP01021594.1 coordinate 91,306, forward strand.
ATGTTCTCAGCTACATAGAATTTTAGCAAGAATTTTCTAAGAAAGTGATGTGTGCTTGTTTTTTTAACTCATTGGAAGTATCTACATAGCAAAATGCTAAGGAGATTGAGTCTGAAGAAACTAAATCTTGAATAAGTTATGTGACAATCTCAGAAAAAAGAATTTATGTTAAGTAAAATCTACTTGTGTACTGCTATAGCTCAGAAAGAATTAGAAGACTGACTGAAAACAAGAAATGATATTGCAAATGTGTCATGAAAAAAAAATAATTTAGTTATTCCTCACCATCTGACCCTATGACAAAAGACTCCTGCTTTCACTGAGGACAAAAGAGCAACCTGACTGGCTGTCAGCACTGAAGGGAAGCAGCTTTTCCTTTCCTTCCATGAAGGTTCTGTGGCCCAACAAAAGAGCCGAAGATAAAATAAATCAACACAATTAAATAAAACTTCATTAACAAGCATTTGTACTTTAGAAAGACATTTAATACATTTGTGACTGGTTAACTGCTTCAAAAGAGATATTTTCTATTAAATTAATCTATGGTAGGTAAAAATCTTTCTGCCCCATGCCATCTGAAAGTAGGGCTTTCCCAGGAAATGTGCCTCTCTTACTCTAAATTATATATTTTTTATAAAAGGACTACACAAGTGTATTTAAGTAACAGAAGTGCTCTGTATGTGATAGACACATAAGCACATGCAGCACACAGAAGAGAACATTAATTCCTGGTAGATATTACAAACCAGGAAAGACACATTGGACAGAGGAACTATATATTGACAAGGTAACCAAATCATCATGATCCAGACCAAGCATACTGTTTTACAACCCTCACAGAAACTGCCAAATTCTCCTCCAAAGAACTATCCAAAATGAGAAGAGTGTTTCATCACTCTGGACTGTGTGCCTCACCACAGTGAAATAACAAGTGTTGCAAAGAGGTATCATCCACAGTGGCTAAATAGGTCAGGCATTTTTGGAAAGAGTTTACAACTAACAGTAAAACATGTCTTTAAAACTTTCAGCATTCAGTAAACTCAAACTACTCCATCACACTTTAGCAACAGGGTCACTGCCAACATGTTAGACCATGCTCTGATCCTTCCCTCAGATTTCTACAGAACACTGAGCTACATCCAAAGTTTGGCTCTGTGTTTTCACCACCTACAGCCACCATACCTAAAGACTGACAAAGTTTTTACACAGATGTTGCAGCCAGTCACTTCGGGTCTTTAGCACATGTGATCTTCTAAGCTAGCAGTAAGGCTTGTTTCTGGGCATTCCTGGGAAGCAGCTGAAAACTGTGACATGAACTGCAGGAACTAAGGATGTTCACAAAGTTCTGGTCTCTGTCAGGAACTGCATTTTGTAGACTTTAAGTTCTCTAGCATAAACACATAGCAACATGCGTGTATATATGCATCTGTATGAATCCTACCAGGGAGAAGATCACAGGACAGAAACAGTTAAGCAAAAACAAGCCACAAGGCTGAAATGGTCAACCCCAACACCAGACATTCCATTGGAAGCTGCAGGCACACTTCATATCCCCACCCCTAGGTCATCCTCTAATGTAAGGCCTCCTATGAAACTTCTCATGATACACAAATTTCATTGATAGTCCTTTACTTTTATTAAGATCTGCCCCCCGAAAGGCACAATGATGGAAGTGCATTATGACATTCTCCTTTCCTTTCCTTTATGCTTCAGTTCTCAGCCATAATTAGAAGTGAAATATTTAATGAGATACAAAAATAGTTAATCAGAATTGGTGATTCCTAAGCTCAAGGTGGTAGATACAGAATAAATACTTCACACATATAAAAAAGAACCAGAGAGGAAATTATTTCAACCTGTCTTAAACGAGGTCAGCAATTTAATGTGTTCGATTATTCATTTAAAAATATGTTTTCATCTCTTATGTAAACTGTGCAAAGTGCTTGTGAAGGATATAGTTTCCCATTTGGACATAAAAAAACTATAAACCTCAGCCCTTTTTTTTGAGATCATTACATTCGATTCACTGTATGGTATTATACTAACCCTGAAGCTTTTTATTGCTTCTTACCATTTCCACGGCAGAACCAGCATTCTTGCTTTTCCAAATGTGCGTTTTCTGCAGAGAATTATATTTTTCATTCCACGAACTGGATAAACTTCCCTCTGTTGTGAAGAAAGTACATCATTATAATACAACTACTGTCCAAAACCAAGTATAACATCATCAACTACTAAAATATTTACTTGCAACATCTTTGAATTCAGTAACAAATAGATTTTAAATTTCAGTATTTTTATTAAACAGTTCTTAGCATTAATTTAAAAAAAATGGAAGGAGTATATCACTGCAAGGAGAAACATAACTAAGTATTTTTTACTTATGGCAACGTTTAGATTTCTTGAAACCTCCTGTGCTGGAATCAATTACTTCCACTGTCTGGTTGACACAAATCAACAGTTGAACTGTGGCTGTAACTGAAACCTGGACAAAGCAAAGCTCTACAAGACACAGACATCTTCCAGTTATAGAAAATTATTAAGTGGCTGTACACCAACAAGTAAATAAAATTTTATTGCAACAAATCTGCCTTAGTTACAACATATTCAATTGACCACACCCTCTTCCTTGTGTAACAAAAACATTGTAACGAATGAAGAAGGTTTAATTATTGGGCAAATTAGAAGTATTCAAAGTTTGCATGAATGTTCATGAAGACAATTTCAAAGAAAAAAATATAAGCAGCAGGTTTTTTATTTAGCCCACAACTTGCTGACAGAGAACACCACAAAATTGTGAAATGCCTTCCTAATGTAAACGTTGTTGCCTGTACAGGTCTCACTAAGAATCCTTCTCATATCTCATCCTCAAGAGATGAAAGATTACTCCAATCTTCTCATCAAACCTGATGTCTAGGCAGTACTTTTGCAGAAAAAACACATTTCAGGAACTTCACCCACAAGAGCAGTGTCTAAATACACCACAATATATGTAGTTTCAACTGCCAAGGATTATTATTATATAGAACTACAAATACCTACAATAAACCAAATCACATTTCAACAAAAAAGCCTGTGATTTTCCTGGACTTTCTGAAGCCAGAAACTAAATACACCTGAAAGTCAGACTGGGTACAAGTAAATAACATATTAATTTCTTACCTTTCAAGCTGACAAGTGCTTTTGCTGAAGAACCTGCAATATAGTAAAAAGTCCACATAAATCACAAGCTACTTCAAACCATACAACCCATGCAGAGCCTACTCATTCTTAATTAATTTTCAGGCAGAAAGTGAAATTTAATATTAAAACCTTGCACAGCTGAATGAGCCAACCCAGCACACCCTCCACAGCACTAAGCATAGAATTATATATTTATTACCAATAAATCTTGAAAGCATATTCACTTTTTGGTCTTTTCTTTTAGTTTCATGTCTACAAAACAACTTTAGATGTTAAACACTTGGGTTTAACACAGCAAATTCTCAACAGGCTTTATGTCCAAAGTACATTCTCCCATGTGTCTGCCTGTTTGATGCAGTTGCAAATGTATTTTACAACTGAAAAGAAAACTAATAAACACTTCTATTTTCTTTTTTTTTTTTCCTATCAGTTCAAAACTCTTCAGTGCCCAAGATTTCCAGGAAAGGAGTAGTTTATGCCCAAAAGGAAGAAGATGGGTAGCTAGTTGCCCCCTGGTGGTACCTCTTTATTCAGAAAGGCAACAGATTCAGATCTCAAATGCCGACAGAATTGTTACTTAGCTCCAACTGCTCGAACACTGTAATGAACACATAAAAATTTCACTGCTCCCCTTCCACTGCATCTGTAGAACCTCTGCAATGCTCCTGGGCCAGGAAAAACAAAACTGGGCCTGACTACAGTGGGCTTTCATGCTTGGGAATTTTCAAATGTGTCTCTAAGAATGAGCTGTTTGAGGCAAGTGCATTAGCATAGGGCAAGGTATTTCTTCATGGCAAGGCCTCCCCAGATTCATGCTTAACTCTCAAATCAACTTTATCTTTCCAGTTATGTTCCTGTGTGGCAATCACTTTTATCACTTTTCCCTCTCACTTTCTCTGCCTCCTCCTTCATCTTCTCTTTGAAACTGCTGCTCCAAGAACTTTGTGACTCCAGAAATTCCTTCCAACTGCCATTTATCCAGCTAGCTCCTTACCTCACCAACCTCACAGTGCCAAAGATACTTGCCTCCACGAGAATACATTCCAGGGAATATCACAGAGCCAAAAGACTTATTGTGCCTTTCCAGGGAACTGAGTGTTTTGGATTGGGCTGGGCCACTGAAGAGAATACAGCAATAGCAAAAAAGCCCTAATCCCTTTCACTTTCATCACAGTATTTTGTTTGCTGCCATCTTATTAGGCCAACTGGTAAAAACCAAAATTTCAACTAAGAAAGAAAGGAAAAGGAAACAGTTTCAATTTCTCTTCCCTCAAAAGCTTAAAAAACCAGTTTAAGACATGAAACAGAACTAGCTCTGACTCACTGGGGGTTTAGAGAGCTTCCACCCCAGTATCTCCCAAGCTGTTCACATCTACGACAGCAACCACACCTGGGATTACATGTCAAAGCTACAGTGACACACCTGGGCTGTACTGTCACACCTTTTGCACATTTCTTTTCTGATGTATCACCTTTGCTGGGCTGGAGACTTATCAGTGACTGGTACAGGAACACGATTTTTTGACTATCTGAGTCACAGGGAATTCAGCTCTTGAAATTAAGCTGTATGTTCAAGATATCACAGGGTTGTGGTTTTTTCACATTTTATGCTAAAAATCCAATACCACACCCTGTGCTTGCACAAATACACGAGTAGTCTGCTGTCAACCAAGGATGAACAGCTCTGAAAGGTAACATCAAGAACAGTGAGGAACTACCATGTCCCAAATCTACAAAAGGGATGGTGGGAAATGTGTGCAGGGGTAAGTGCACACAGTTTAAGGACATGTCACTGGGGATGGAGACACAGGAGCAATCATCAGCATTGTCAAACGGAGGAGACGCTGCCTTTGCAGAATGGATCACTGCTCTGAGAGATCTCAGGCACTTCATCTGAACATTCAAGCATTTTCCTCTTTTTCTCACTATCTTGTTGATACCAATCAAGTTCAATCCATCCAGTCCAGGGTGAGTATGAACATGGTTAACAATGGAAAAGAAACACTCAGCAAGAGGCAGCAAAGCTTTATCTGGGGCAGTGTCAATCTCACAGCTGAAGTGTCTGAGATGCTTTTGCTAACCATGGGATGCTTCACCTGTGAGGGTGATGATGGGCCAGCAGAAGGTTACTGTGCTACTTCCCAGCTTTACAAGATCAGCACTCCAAAACAGCGTTAGTTGCCAAGGAGTTTTCCACATGGGGTAGTTAATCTTCCATAAATGCATGTTAGAATAGGGCTGCTCATGCATTTTCACTTGACCTGTAATTAATGTATCCAGGGTACTTTTATTTAGGAATACAAGTATCCAAATAAAACATTCATGATCTGTGGAAGTTCAAAAGTTAAAGGAAGCTATTTTATTGTAACAAATTAACATCAACACTTCTGTAGCTTAAAGCTGTAGAATCCACGTAGGATACCAAAATGACAATGGAGATGTCCATAAGCTGCATTTTGCCTCAAAGGTAAACAATATGACACAACGTGGCTTTTCTTGTCAAGTTCTTCTATACTGGTTTTAGGGGCTACCTGCAACAACACCGAACTCCAGGGAATACGGTACCTCTCCACACTTTGTCCATTTAGTTGGGCAGTACTGTCAATACTGCCAGGGCCACAAAACCAGAAACTAGGATGATGCAATACTGTGTTACAACAAAAACCAACCAATGTTTAATACAGATAGAAGCATTTCAAGAACTATAAAAACTGCAAAGTGATACAGGATAGATTAAGTTTATTAAAACTATACAAAACTTCACTTATAATAATGACTAGATTTATAAGAGACTAGTCTCACACTAAATGCCAGTAATCTTGTATACTCCTGTTCTGAATAACAAATATATAATCACAGGCAGTCTTTTTAACCTGCATTTTAATTATAAACAGAGATTAAAGTAGAATGCACATACACACTTGAATGTAAATATCTATTATGACAATGACACAGATTCATTTCCAGAAACACTTAAAAAACAAATGGGTGGAAAGCAAGACACAAGGCCTGTGAATCATACAGGTTATTACAACCAAAATCTACTTCCAGCTCCTCCAGGTTCAGAGGATCTTGAAGGTGACTTTCTTAATACTGAGAGTAAAAAACCCCTCAACTGAGGGAGGAAGCACAGGCAGCTCAGCACAGCAGTGGCTCAGGAACTGGAAGGCCTGCTCTCAGGAGGCTACACTGGCACACTGCCCCAGTGCAAACTACCTTAACTTTATCTTACTATCCTACCAAGCAGTGCTCTGCATATGCTGTTAGGAAATTAATCACCTGAACACAGTGTTCACACTTGACTAAGTCCGTAAAATTAGGAAAAGATTCAGCACAGATCTAGGAGATAAACAAGACGTGCCTTATTGTTAGAAAGTTACGACACTCCAATCTTGGTCTTCCCAAGAAGAAGGTCAAGATGTGCATTGATCAAAACTATCTACAAAGGAAGATAACTCAGATGGGTAAATAGCTCTGCAGTTTTTTTGTTTGTGGTTTTTTTTTTTTTTAGGAAAGGCATAACTAGACCTATTTGATGAAAGATTACATTGGATAATTCAGGTTAGCAATGAATGCAAAGTTTAACAGATTTTGTGTAACTATGCCAAGAAAAGGAATGTTGAGCTCCCTGTAACTCAAAATCTTAAACCAAGTTCAACACCTTTTTAAAGAGAGAACTGTAGCTATAAAGGAAGCTTGAAACTGATGCACAGAAATTCCAAACACAAGTATACCAGCATGTTTAATGATGAATCTAGGATGATTATAGTGGCCTTTCCTGGCTCTGAAAAAAAAACCAACCCAGTGATTCCATAAAATTTGTGCACCACAGATGTGCAATAAAAATAGCTGTGTTCTAGATTACGAGGTATTAAACAGTATCATAACAGGAAGCTCATCAGTAACTAAGAGTTAGGAATAACTGTATTTATGTGTTTTGTAATACTTGCAAGAAATGATTTTCAGGAAGTCCAGATCAAACCAAATTGATAAAAAGCACCAAGGTTAAAATCATGCTGGGTCTGCCAAGCCTGGCATGACAAGGGCCCTGATGTTTTCATGTCTGGCTGGCTTGGAAACCCACGGGCTGCAGCAGCAGCAGCCAGCGTAGGTCCCTGAGCATGGACAGCTCCTCTAGTCCTGAACTGCTGCTCCCTCTGAGCACACAGTCCCCAGGAATCCTTCCTCCAGCCCCAGCCTCCTGCTCCCAGCTCAGGGGAGGACACACAGAGCACTGCAATTAAAAAGAAACCTTTAAAAAACCTCCTCTATCTGCTCTGGAGGCCATATCAACTCTCTGACAAGTATTTCTGATGTGGAGATCGGCTTTGAGGTGTGAGAGAAAAGCGCAAAAACTTTTACCCTTTTCAAAAGTAAAAGACAGGTTTAAGTTTAAAACCAAGCACCTATTGCCTCTCCTTATTTGAAAACACTGTAACTTAACAGGAGTGTGACCACAATTCAATATGTGCAGCTGTGAATGCCCTGATGAACATTCTCAGTGCTAAGATAAAGCAATGCAGTTTAAATGTGGCTTCTCAAATGCTGATTTGAAAATCTAAACAGGAAGACACACAAGCATATTATGTTTGTGGAAGTGTTTTCAGTTTAATAATGAATTTATAACAGCTGATAATTTTGAAAATAAATGTTACAAGCAACCACAGGGATGTTCTATAGCTGCTGATTTCACTAACGTGCGGGCACAAAGGAGCATATCTAAATCAATATAGAAAATTCTAGGATCCAGATCAGCAATTACATGATGTAAAGCCTTTCCTCTCCAGATTGTTACACTATTTTGTCTAAATTTGCACAGGTGAGCAGTTATTTTAACATTGGTTGCATGACTACCTCAAAAATCTAATAAATCTGCATTGCTGGTGCTAAAAATGGTGTGACAGAAGAAACTCATGGAGAAGAGGGGAAAAACATGAGCCTTTATTATAGACTGAGTAATTAATGCTCCAAGAGATCATTCATCGGCACAAGTTGTTTCAGCAGAGGAAGCATCTCAAACAATTGGCCACTGCAAGGAAAGCTTATTCAGGAGAACTCTGAAAGTAAAAAACACATCAGAGGGAAACGTTGCTTTGGAGTTTTTAAAGCTTCCCCCAAACTTAAGGCTCATTGAAGAGGTAAACAAATAAATAAACACTAACTTTTCACTTCAACCATGGGTCAGTATTTTCCTCACGTTATGAGCCCACAAATAAATTGACATATGTATATTTCCAAATCCTAATTTAACTCCTCGATGGAAATAGGTTTTCCAGCCATGTGAACCCTTCTACAGGACTTTTGTTGACAATAACCACAATAACAAAGCCCTCTTTTCGAAACTGTGTTCTCATACTGGACACTACACTGATACCATGGTAACATACAATTTTAAAGGCAGGCAGCACAAATAATCCCAGAAATTAATAGTTGTGAGTACTGTTTAACAGCCACAAGTTAACCTTGAGCCTTCTCCCAAATACTGCAATCTCACACAGTTCTGCTTAATTTTGTCTCAAACATCCAGGCCACAGCAGTGCTGGGCTCATGGTCCCTTGAGGCTGGAAAATGGAAGTGCCAGAGGTGTGCCACAACCTCCTGCAACTGTCTAGGAAAGCAGCAGAGCAGAGCACCCATGAACCACAGCAAAAGGTTGTGCTGGGGGTAAAGACAACAATTTCTGCTTTAATGCTGCACTTATGCTGCAGCCTCCCGCCATGTGATAAAAACCCATGCAGAAAGATCCTTATCCTGCTTCCCTTCTGCCTGCCCTAAAACACAAGGCCCTGTGAACAGCACCAACCATGTCTATCAATACATGGCACTTGGCAAAACATTGACTTCAGAATTTGTACTGTAAAAGTTGAAGCCTGACACCTGTCACCCCTGGAGTTTGCCTTTCTTGTAAAAGTTGAACCCTGACACCCATCACCCCAGAGTCTGCCTTCTTTCTCTGATTCACCTGTGCTTGTTGGAGTTTGCCCACATGCAGCACAGGCACACAGGTGCCCCGACCCCTGAGTTATCACCCTCCTGTTAGAAACGGCATCTGCCCCTCCCTTTCACAGAGCAGGTCCCAGCATCCTCCTCCCTCACACCTGCTTGTGCCAGAGGATGCACCAACAAGTGGCTTTGCCTGTGCCGTTCTTGGCAGAGCTCTGCCTGCAGCGGGACCAGGACAATCTTTAGCCACATCTGCACGTGCTGCCTGTTTGAGCAGAGCCTCACCTCGGCAGAAAGTTCATTTCACATCAGAGCCTCCCCTCAGCTTCACTGCACAAGCTTTAGAACCACATAGCCCACAAATCAGATTGTTATTACCAGTAGCAGGAGACAGGGCAGCATTATGTATGCTCCAATGCAATCCACTGTTTCCCTCTTCTGAGGCACAGAGAAAAAGCCATCTGGTCTGCAGCACCAAGGCTGCCCACCATTTACCTCCACTGCAAAGTTACCAGGAGATAAGAAGATGGAAAAAAAGGCATTGACTAAAATTAGTCACTCATTGGGCACCAACCCAAAAGCCTGCAGAAACAAATTTTTTGTCTTCAAAATATAAATCAAATTATTAGTATTTGAAATATTTCTGCAATTGGGACCTTTAATATTCTAGACTTTTTCAGCTAGAGGATTTGCCACAGATTTGTTCTTTCTTCACCTGCATCCCAAATTACTACATGGCTCTCCCCTGGCAGCACAGGAAAGGCCTCAAACGACAAGAAATGCACATAAACTCACACACCATTTCAGGCTGTGAGCGTGAACCCTCTTACTGTTTTATATGGACAGAACAGCAGCTTTAGAGAAGAACCTTTATACACTAAGCTGCATCACATAAAACAAGCACGTATCGTAAGAGACAACTGTGTGCATTACATTCATCTCACTCCTGGGTTAAGGAACAGCCACTGCCCAGCTGCATTACAGAACCTGCCAGAGGGCAAGGAGGTGCTATAGAATACTCTGGGACAAATTCCACTTCATCAGACACCCAATCTGAAAGTAGAACTGTGTGGTTCTTACCATACAGCAAAACGTCAGATTTCTTGTCACCAACTATGCTGTGTTTACCTATAATTCTTTTTATGTGGAAAACTCAGGTATGGTCTGCTACTTTACTATAAACTATGTTGGAGAAAATTCACAGGGGTGATGCATAAATCTCAAAGTCTCTTAGTCATTAACCATTCCAACTTCTTTTTGAACTTATTTTTATACCATAAGAATATTCCAAAACAAATTTTGCAATGCTTACTGTTATCCTTTATACACTAAGCTGCAGACTGAGAGCTGCATGAAGTCAGTGTTAAATTAGTCAGGACTAAGTTTACATCTTCATTTTAAGTACAGGACTGGAAACGAAAGAATTATGTGTGGCAGTAATCAGTGAAATTTGAAAACATCCAGATCACCAAAACTGGATAGAATAGGAATGGAAGCACAAGGCAGCCACTCCTTGAAACTTTCACAGTTCTCCCAGTTCAGCAATGCTACAGAAAACACGAAGCTCCCTGTCTGATGAAAACACCCTTGACTTGCACCAAACTTAGGTAAATACAAACCTTAAGGTCAAGGTCAGCACAGCAGAAGCTTACTGCCCTCACAACCAACCACACCACAAGAGTCTGCTTCACCTGCCAAGGAGAGGCTGCAACACCAACACTGCTGGCAAGGGTCACCAGCACAGCCCAATCCTAAGGGAAACTGAGTCACACACTCTACTGTGCTCTGTGCTACAGGTGGAGTGACAGACCTGTCACACCTTCCTGATCTCACTGCAGGCAGTATAAAAGTGACAGAGAAGAAAAAGCTGGTTTTCATACTTCACATTAGCTTCTTGAAACACACAGTGCTTCCTCTGGAAAATGGGCAAGGCAAATGGAGGAACAATAACTTAAACATTGCCCATTGCAGTGAACAGGGAAAGTTCATTTAATAAGCAATAAACTGCTACTAATTATTAATTACAGTCGTGTCAGTTGGTCCATGACTTGTATTAATCAGTCTCTAAATGCAGCATAGCATCCACGACTGAGCTGCACCAAGCTGAGAGTGTCAGCTCTATCCATAATTTATGAGGATCCTCCATAAATCTGTTCAGTTAACACAGTGACACCGGCCATTTGGGCACATTAACCAATTTTTCTCCTGACAGTTGTTGGAGCCGTAACAAAGACCCGCACTGAGCAGTCAGAAGCAAACTTCCACTCTGAGTCACCTCTCTGAGAATCTTTGGATATAGAAAGAATTGGTATGTTGATGAACTTGCATGGTGCTGAACAAAATAGTGTCACCAAAAGATGTCTGCCCCATTCTGTGCACATCTATTGAAACTAGTGAATGCCCTAGTTTTAGCTTGGCAGGAGTTCACAGTTTCAAGAGGAAATATCAAGATGGCATCTAGACACATTTTACATTGAATAATCTCCTCCTCTGTAACACTCAAGTACTTTGTGCATGAATCCACATACACAGCAACACGTCTGGTTTTTAGTTACGTTAAGTTTTTATTAAATCCTTGTGCTCTTTGAAAACAACATCCACACAAACCCTATGGAGATCACAGAATCAATGAAGTTAAAAAAGACCTCTGAGACCATCGAGTCCAGCTTTTAACCAAACACCATCCTGTGAACTACACCACGACGCTAATTGCCACATCCCGTCTTTCCTTAAACACCTCCAGGGACAGCGACTCCACCACTTCCCTGGGCAGTCCTTTCCAATGTCCAACCACCCTTTCAGCAAAGGGATTCCTCCTAACATTCAATCTAAACTTCCCCCGCTGAAGCTTGAGATTATGCCCTCTCGTTTGTTGCCAGGGAGAAGAGGCCAATCCTCACCTGGCTACATTCTCCTTTCAGAAGCAGTAGAGGGGGATAAGGTCACTCCTGACCCTCCTCTTCTCTAGGCTAAACACCCGCAGCCTCCACAGCTGCTCTTCAAAAGACTCACGCTCTAGCCCCTTCTCCAGCTCCATTCCTCTTCTCCAGACTCTCTGCAGCACCTCAATGTCCTTCTAACAGTGAGGAGCCCAGAACTGGACTCAGCACTCGAGGTGCAGATATACAGAACTGCAGGCATGAAAACACATGTTTACATGCAGTCTTCCTGTACAGGTAGGTTTCTGCTGCTGACACACAACACAGGGTCTCTGAGCTCTTCCCTGCGCATTCATCAGTGCCCCCTAGACACAATGTGTGCAAGCCCTGACCCCCAGCCCTGCGGAGCAGCTCGCACCGTGCACGATACGGGCCACGAATACACGAGCCCTCCTTGCCCCCATGGGCGACAGCCAGGTCCGGAGTGCCAGGCAGCTCACCCCTCGGCCGGGACAGGACGCTCCTTCCCCCGCGCTGCCCCGACCCCCACGGGCAGGGCGGGCTGTCACTGCGCCCCGCCCGGCTCCCGCTTCCCGCCCCGCCCGCCCGGCAGGTGCCGCCCGGGNGGGGCGGGGCCTCCGGCCGCGAGGGGACGGGCGGAGGGAGCCACGCGCCGCTCCCGGAGGCAGGAACCGCGCTCGGCAGCGAGGAACGGGAATAGCACCGTCCCGGAGCCCGGCGGGACCACACAACTATAGTTAAGGAGTCCAAGTGGATGTTATACTATTTCCAGTCTAGTTCCAATTCCGGGCCACTGGCCGGGGCACCTTCCACTAGAGCTGGTCGCTCAGAGCCCCATCCCAACAGGCTTTGAACACCTCCAGGGCTGGGGTAGCCAGAGCTGATCTAGGCAACCTGTTCCAGTGGCTCACCACCCTCCCAGTAAAGACTTTGTTCCTAATATCTAACCTAGTTTTCCCCTGTTTCAGTTTGTACCCATTACTCCTTGTCCTACCACTGCTACAGTTCCTGACAGAACCCTCTGCAGCTTTCATAAAGCTGCCCGTCAGATAGTGGAAGGTTGCCACGAGGCCACCTTCACACAGACTTAGCTCTAGGCCTGGAGCGCCCCAACTTTCTCAGCCTCTTGCCATAGGGTAGGTGCTCCAGTCCTCTTATCACCACCACAGCCCTCCTCTGGACTTGCTCCAACAGTTCCCTGTCCTTATGATGCAGGATGAGGGGGAATACGTGATTGGCAGTTCAGGATGGGGGGGAAGGGGGATCACAACAATCCCGGCACAGGCAGCCCTGGCCCTGCTAGTCATGGTCCGGGGCACTCCTCCAGAGAGGCAGCTGAAATGCTCACCGAGCCCAAGGCCTGAAGGTCCCTCGTTCTCACCCAGTGCCAGGGAAAGCCAACAAACCCCGACAATGGGTGGCTGTTGGCTAACAAGCTCCTTGTCTTGGCCTGCCCTCTACCATCTCACCCCTGAAAGCTTTCTTCAAGCAGCAGCAGGGGTTTTTTTTTGTAGTTTTCTTAGATCTCTGCACCGCAGTGAATTTTAAAGAGTCTGCATCAAGAAATAGAAGCATGGAGATACCATCATGAACCACAAGCACTTTAATTGCTCATGGACCAGACTCTACATAGGTTTGGCTTTGATAACAGTATCTACTCCACTATACCAACCAAAATTCCTTTTTTTATTATAGAAAAATAAATATGAGATTGCAAATAGAGCATCAAAATAAATAAATAGTATATCTTAGTCAAGGCTAAGTCTGTGTCACATGTTAAGCATATTGCCAAGAGCACAGTGGTATAATGCAAAATGGATGCTATGCCTGGTTGTATGCTGCTCTTTGAAAGCACCTAGGTGAAACTAAAGATTCTAAAAAATACAGCAAATGTGTATCTTGGACATGGAATAGAGTTTAATTTGTGTTCTTAATTTGCTAATGAACTCAGAGGACTAGGCATCTAGCACGTTGAGAGGGGCAGGATATAGGTCATGTTATTAAACAATTTTAATACATAAATAAAATCAATGCTGCCCTTGTGCTCAAAGGGAAAAAAGCCAGTTTTTAAGCAAAGAAACAAACTGAATGAAACGCTTCAGAAATTCCCCCTAGGGCTTTCTGTGTACATTGTAGCAGAGCTAAAAAAAGGGAAAAAAAGAGAGAAGAAAATACAAAGCCTAGCTTGCATTTCCAGCCCCCTTTTCAGGTCATTTTGAAAGGTTGTTTAAACAGCCTTCCCTCCCCTTAGCCCCCAAAGGACCTAAGACACTTCAGTCCGAGCTTTCCATACAGCACAGCTGCAAAGAAAGCTGCTACAGTAGACAGCTGCAAAGCACTGGAGGCACAAAACTAACTAGTAACAAAACACAGCTAATAGTAACCTGTGCTATTTCAAACACTGACCCTTCCCAAAACATTAAACCCTGCACAATTTTCCCCTTTTAATGAAACACTTCCACCACTCAAAATGCCTGACATGGACCAGACTTTCCAGGCTCAGTTAAACAACCTGTTAATGACACCAATATTTCTCTATATTTCAGCTGTGGTCCCCTTGTTCCAAGGGCTGTATGGTAATGCTCAGCTAAGACTGGCAACACTGAGACTTGCACAGTTGAGAGAAGACACTGATCACCAGCAAGGTTTTCACTGCTGTGCTTTGTAAACCTTGTCATCAGGTCCGGCTGCGCTGAGAGCAGCCCAGAGCCACCCTGATGCTACAGCTTTCCCTAAGCAAGGGCTTTGCAAGGGAGGGATGAAAAGTGTTCTACAACACAATCACATTTCACAACAGTCCTCAAGAGCGTGAAGTTTTACAAGGGAAAGAGGAAAAAGGAATCAAAAAAATTCAATGCCTTTCAGGGAGTCTTCGTAGACTGCAACAAAACTAGATTAAAAAGGTGAGAGAGATTTTCCCCCTCCCCAAACGCCTCCTGCCAATCATCTCACAAATTAACAGGTGTGAAGGTAGAATTCAGCTCCCTACAGCACAATGATGATTATTCCTTCATTTCATTCCAACAGCTGCATTTGGAAAATATTTAACAGAAGCCATTACCATTCACTGTTGAAAGAGTAACAATCAACGCTGTATTATGGATAAAGGACTTTTTACATCTTGGCCTTTAATGAATGCTGCAGTATCTCTGTGTTCTGGTTTTTTGTTTGTCCTGTGCTCGCTGTTTCCAGGTCACACAAACGCGACCCCGTTTGACAAAGCCCCAGCCAGGGCCACTGGTCAGCGTGCACACAAACACACAATGTTTTCAGTGCATCCTTTTACCATTCTGGCAAATTTGCAGTTTGCATTTGGGTGACGTGGAAATGACACAACTCTTCCGACAGACAGGCAGGGTGGCTGAAAACATCCAAGCTCACTGTCATCAACCTGCCTGAGGTGCTGCTGACTCATCTGCTTGGCACAGCTGGAGGGAGGTCTCTAAACTGGCTGCACTGCTGCCATTCGCTCTCCCCAGGGTCACCTTAGGCAACTGCTCCTAATGGCGTGTGCTGAAATGCTGCAGAGAGCTCTGCCACGCTCCCATTGCTCCTCAGTTGCTGCAGATGATATCAAGACATGGGTTACACCACCTACTGACCAATGCATCCAGAGTCCTGTCAGCACAGAGCAGGTAGTGCTGCGTCCAGGGGACAGGAGCCAGCTACACTGTCATTTCCTCATCTCCCCTAGGCAGTAGGAAAAAAAGCAGAGACAGCTGGCAGAGGAGAGTGCTCTTTAGTCACTGAAGCATCTTCTTGTGAAGTCTGAGTCCTGTTGCATTAATCACATTATGAAATTAGACTTTTTAATGAGGGGGTGGGGGAAGCAGTAGTTTCCCCTTTAAGTTGTTGGGAAGTCATTCCTTCTTCTCACCTTGCCTGTCCCTGTGTATCTCACTCCTGTGCAATGATCTGCAATGCTCACAACGGGCCTACGCTACCTTCACACCAGAACAAATGAAAATCATCACAGCAACTCATCTTGGCTGGGATCTACATCTGCATTTCTTCTCACAAGTACCACTTTATCTCCAAGATGACCATTTCTGGGGAAGCAACCTGGCATTAACTTGAAAATGAAAGCACACACAAGCTCTTGTTCAGATGCATATACTCCACAACAGTGGAAACTATTTTTATGGACATAACAGGAGCGTGAGTATAATGGACTAAGTTAGGGGCCTCAACACATACATAAAAGCAACTCAGGCAAAACACTAAGTGGGATATAAATTGGCTGCAATAACACTTCAGCAGACAATTATCTCATTATGTCCCTAGAATTCACACAGTGAGGTCTGTAACAGTCTCCCAGAAAGCAAGCTGAAGGAGACATCTCAGTAGTTGCAAACACTGCAGGCCTCATTTAAAAACAGGAGTATAATTATTTATGGCATTGACAAAGTTTCATGTGTCCAGAGGTCTTTTTCATACAGAAATCATTTGTTTGGGGGTTCCCCTCCTTTCCTCTGACTAGAAACTGAAGGGGGGCAGGGGAAGAATGTCATTGTTTTATGGCTGAAGTACCAGGATGGGCAACTTGCGCTCTAATTTTTTTTTCTCAGACACTCTTTTCCTGCATGAACTTGGGCAAGTCACAAAGAATTTACACTGACTGCCAATCAGTAAGCCTAGGCTGGCTTCCTTCAATTAACTGCATGGACTATCTTAATGCCTGTGAGCCGTTGTACAACAGAGCCTGCAGCCATGCTAAATAAAGAGAAAATGGTTAAATATTTATCAATTGCTGCTATTGGTAGTTTAGCATTTAGATCAGAAGCCATTCCTCAACATGCTTTCCCTGAAAAAAGCACAGGATGTCATGGGACCTCATGTCCTGACAACTCGTTCCTTTTAAGTGCTTTTGACAGAAATGGGACTCATCCAGCCCTGCTGTGCTCGTGCTCCTAAAGAAGTGCCTTCAGTGATTGTCACCACGCTGCTCTTCCCAGCCTGGCCCTGGGGAGAGGCTGTCCCTCTGCTGGGTCCCACAGCACCAGCGCCGGCTTCCAGGACAGCAGATCTGCTCTGCACTTGGACAAGCTGGCAGCAGAAGCAGCACCTGGACTGACATCAGATTTCACTGCAGGATGATCACAGGGCTCTTCTACAGCCCCCAAAGGGTACCTGCTGTCTCTTCAGAAAGTCTTGTGTATTTTCCTGCTGTATTTGTGAGGTCAGGGACAGCTTGAGATGTACTTGCTTGTGCTGCAATTATAACTGAGCCCTACATACACAGCACAAAGCACTCCTTGTGCTGCTTGAGTTGGAGCAACTTTCAGCCACCTCTAGTACAGGTGACAGAGGGAGCATCAAAAGCAACTGCCTTCAACTCCTGGTCCCAACCTGAACTGTAAAGTGCTTTTTTAGAAGAGGAAAAAAAATCATCTATCTCATAACTAAATTGAACAAGTTCTCATGTTCTCTTTCAGAGACTGACAAGATCATACTTAAGTGACTGACAAAAAGGGTTTTTTGGAAGCAAAACAATGATTAGCCACTGGTTAAGCTATTTAAGAGGCAGAAGACAGACTACTCTCCTCATTTCCTCTCAAAATTCATTATCACCAACCTCAGTCATTTTTTTCTGTTGAGCTGTCCTCAAGCCATACAACTTACCCAATCCTTCTACATTTCCTTCTGTCCCTGACAGCAGCTTGGTTTTTCATCTATCACTCTTCATCCTCCTCTCCTTCAGGAGTCCTGGAAAGACCTGCACCATTAACAACCACTCTGGCTTTAACTCCTTTTACAAAAGGCCCTGGATCACAACAACATTTTAGGAAATAGATCTGCTGTTTTCACACAGCTTACTAAAGACTGAAGCCACAACCATCTGAATGAGTTTGAACTTTTCCTTTCTTGGGAATTAACCATCACTTTCCCTAATGCCTCAGGCAAATCAGTAATTTTTGAAGAGAATGATCTGATGTTGCACTATGGTTGAGTGCTTCCATATTGCTCAATGACTAACTAAAAGTGGGAAGTAACAAACATCATGAAACATTGAAATTATCAGTTTATATTGCTGCTTTGAGACAGGGATTTGAAGACCATCGACAACATAGCGACAGACTTCACTCCAGGTCTTGATGAACAAAGCTTGAGCCCAAACTCAATTTACAGCTTTGTTAGGATGTGAGTCTACAACAACCAGCTTACATCACGTTGAAGATAGGTATTTAAAGGAGGTTTATTGGGGCTAATACTAAATTCAAACAGCCACAAGCTCATTTTCCATGTTTACCACACCAACTGTTGACAGATGAAGTCTCAGTGGAAAGTCCAAATTTTAATTTCACCGTAACTTCCTGAAACATGACTACAGATTTCAATATTTGGCATTCGATCCTCAGGAGAGATACCATGTTTAAGAACATTCTACCAGATACATTTAAATTCTGACTCAAAACCAAAACAATTTGGAAGTTTTGAAACATAAACTGGTAGTATGAAATTAGCTTTTATTTTTTTTTTACCTCAAAATAAATGCACATTTATCGTTTAGTCAAGTGAAAACTGAAAAAGAGTATCTTGAACAAGGGGGAACCTTAACAGAGCAAGCATAACAAACGTGCTCAAGTTCCTTCTGCTCTTGCCCAGCTCCGTTTGGCTAAGAACACCAGATTAATTTCCTTTCTTCTTTCTTGTCTGTTTGGTCAATTAAAAGAAACACCTAAAGCACCAGAATTGGAAGTGGTATAAAACAAAAGCAGGTACTCGTTCTCATCAGACTTCAGGTCCACATATTGCCACACTTTTTATATAAAACTTTCACTAAGTGTTGTACTAAATAGGATTTAGTAATTTCTTCTGCAGTTTAGCTCTTGATATCTTGGTAAGAGAAGTCAATGCATAAGCATGTCAGAAGTCAACGCTATAGTGTAACTACAGTATAACTCTAACAGGGCTTCTAAATACTGTTCACCAGAGTGATGTCTTATAGTTGAATTTCAGCTTCAACAGGTACTTCAGATTTACCTGAGCAACATCATACACAATATATCTGGGAAGAACGTTAAGGAATAATTACAGTAGATATTAATGACACAGAAAAACCTCAAAACACAGTGAACTCACCTTTGAACTTAATTTACCATACAGATGACTGTGTGATTAACGAGTTTTAAGAGCTCAAACCACAAAGCTTTAAATCTGACTTTTCCATGAATCTGAAAATGTTTTATACAATAGTTAGGAACAAGTAATTAAGTCATGTGGAAAACAGTGCAGCAGGAATCCTGAGTGACAGGCAGGTGAACTGACTTAGATATGGGGCTCTGGCTCCTGAAAATTATTTTTTGTCAGAGTAACACGCATCTCTCTTGTTATCTAAGCAGAGAAGTCATGTAGCTTAAATGACAGCTACAGTCTCAGACCCAGCATTTACAATTGTAATTGCAGTTCTATTGCTACCTTCCAGCACAAAGTCAGTAATGCCCTCTTAATTTCCCACTAAAAAACCCAAACTGGAATCACAGAGAAGAACTTTACAGTGACTGTCAGTTTGCACATTCATATTTTTCCAGACAGTCTCAGCTCATCTATGTTTCACAAGGCTTTAGACCTCAAACTTATGTCCGATTCCGAAGTGTAAAACAAAATAAATATACACCATGTTACCTCAACTAGCTAATACCAACTGTATTATAGCTCATCATCTGACAGATGCTGTATTTAAGAAAGCTCAAGATAAAACCATTATTGCCATCAGTTGTGTTGCCCAGACTCCTTGTAGGAGAAAAACAGCTCACCAAAGCCAAAGGCAGTTTCTACAAATCTAAAGATTGCATTACTGGGTTACCTGCTTCACTGGCAGTGAAAAGAGTGAGCTGGACCGTAGACATCACTTATTTGTATTCTTATGACCTCTTGTGGATTTAAAGCACTAACTGATTTGGAGGCACTTCTGCCTAGAAAGACACATAATGGCTACATCTCTGACGGGCATTTGGGGCTTACCTCAACACTTGTAGGTCTGGGGAGCACAAAAAATGTGCTCAGAGAGTGCAAGAGCACAGAGCTGGCTCCCCCACCTCCTCGTGGCCAAGCTGGCCTACCACAGCACCATGAGGCAGAAACCAGACTGGAGTGATGAGAAACCACAGGTGGCCTTCCTCTCCCCTTGTCCTGGCACATCTCTGGGCAAGACACTACAGGACAGTTTTGCCTGACCACTCCAATAAGTTTTGGTAGGGTTCCTGTTGGGGAACAGCTATTGGTACATGTATTGTTTCCTTTTTGTGCAGAACGACAATTTAAGTGCAACAACTGTAAGATCATCCCCCTTGCAGAAGAGATTGTCTGAAAATACACTCCAAAGCAGATCTAAACCAAATAAAACACAGTGAGGCAAAACTCCTAACTGGCCTTAGTGAGGCAAATGCAGTGGCACTCAAACCCCATGTGCAGCCAACATATCAGCAAAGGATACTCATTATACAGAAGACAGGTGTCATTAATTCCTGTAGAGATCCCATTCCCTAAGGGAACCTCTACACCACCAAGGGTGGTAGTGGCTGTGGGATCAGGCGCAGTTTTGCCCAAGCCTAGAAAGAGAAAACAACATTAGTTACAAATCTAGGAGGCAAACATAGACTTTGCACAAAAAGAAAAGGATCCAGCTAGCCAAATACTACTTCACATATACTTTCAAATCAAGCGTAGAAGTATCTTCAACAGAACAAAGAATACAGTCTGTTTATTCGATTCAGCATCACCGTATTTACAGCAGTTGTGCTCTGCTACATTATAAAAGAGAATTTTAGACTTTCAACTGTTAATTGTCTAATCTGTATGATCAAAGCTAAACCAGAACAGATTTGTAGCTCTCATATCCTGCTCCATTAATGGAAATATGCACATTGCAGCATTTTCAGATAAGTACAACAAACCAATTCTTATTCTCGTTAAAATTTTCAATATAAATCTGATTTGACATCCATAAGAACATGAGTAGTATGTATAGAAAAAGGTGAAAAATCACTTTTTATTCTATTTTAGACAACCTATTTTTTAAGCCTCTCAAAATGAATGGTTTAAGATAAGCCACCCATCACTGAAGATACTGTTCTTCACTCTCCCATCTTGGTACAGAAGACAGTCATGATTACCATTTCTTTTGCTTGAATTAGACAGCTAAATCTTTTCTCTCATCTTCTTTTTCAATACATGACACTTTTGCAGACAGAAGTGTAATGAGAGCAGTTGTTCCATCTGAACTTTTATTTCTAGCTTTTCCCTTCTGTCCAAGCTTCTAAGCCACTTTGAAAGCTAAACAATTACTCTTCTGATCTATTCATCTCTAAAATTTACAGTATTGTTACAATGAAAGCGAGTAAGAAGTTGGAGAATGTACTTTATATTTTCTCTAGTGTAACATCAAATAGAAGTTTCCTCCTGAACTTCAGCACCTTCAGTCTTAACACTCCAAGTGTATTAACTTGCATCTTAAAACACCACGTACACATCCTGATGCAACTAAAGGACATCATTATGCAACTTAAAGGAAGTCCAGTTAAGAAGTGACTATAGCTCTCTTTGCTAAGCAGAGCACCACAACCAAGTCTGCCAGCAATTACAGATTACCAATGACAACTACTAATGCTTACCTTTGACACTGTGTTTTCCCTTGGGCAATTTTGTGATGTGGGAAGCATTCTTTAGTTCGTACCTGGACAGCACAAAGAACACACAATAGCACTTTACATTCGTCTTAAACTATCTTAGTGAAAAAAAAAAACAACCCACAAACTTCTCAGGCTTTAGTTTTTTATGAGTTAATGTAAAGTTAATCTAAATTTTAGTCTTCTGGAACTCAACAATCCTTCTTTGTCTTGGTATATTAGCATTTTGTACAAGATTCAGCCAGACCTGCAACAATAGCTCTTACTTTAAGAAAAAAAAGATTTTGTTTCTGAAGAAAAAACACATGCTTTTTCTTCACACTGAAGAGAAGGCTTGCAATCTTGGCATCACCTTCCATGAGGATGCATTAAGCACATTTGGCAAATACTCTTCATAAGTTACGTACATGTTTCCAAGGGCAACTTCTCCCAGCAGTACTAAACCTATAGGATCAGCTTGAGACGTGTGACAGTAGTTCGCACTCTTCGATACCATGTCTGCAAAATAGATGCCCTTCCCGAACATGTAGCCTGTCTGCAAGAAGGAAACAAACAAACCAACAGACAAATAAATAAATAAAATTGGGGCAATAAAATAACATAAAAGCAGCATTGAATCCACCTGGCTGGGCTCCCAGGAGAGCAAAGCTGCGACTCAAGCTCTTGTGGACACCAATGAACACCCCACTTCGGGGACATGATGTTGTCTAAATGGTGGCAGAAAACACAGGGCGCTCCCCACACAGAAATTCCCTTACTTAGGTTGTCCCTGACTGTGGCCATCTCTGGGCACAGGGATGCAGGCAGCCAAAGAAGCATTTTCACCTACCACAGGAGCTTCAGGAGGAGCTATCCGCAGACCCTGCGAGAGGATCCCGGCAAAGTTGGTGGTGCGGGAGCCGTGCCACAGCAGCTGGCGGTTGTGGAGCTGCTTGAAGGGCTTGTAACGCTGGCTCTCCCCCTCACGCTCAATCCTGAAGATCTTCAGTTCAGAAGAGGATGGGAGGAAAAGAATAACCAAGAAAATAAACCATTACCTTCATGCAACTCATCAGAGGGGAGGAAAAAAAAATCATCCAATCTGCAATGTACATTGATCTGCTAGGGAAATTGATCGGGATGGGTTTTAGCGTTTGTAATTGGCTGTGTCGTGCTAGCAAAAAAGAGCAGCAATCACGCAGTACTTGTTATTGATTATTTCTCTGCCTTTTCTTCTGCATTTTCATGAGGCACTATTTTTCTGAAAAAATCATTCAATGAACTAAGGCTCAATTTCAGATGATTACTCCTCCACCTTCCCTTTGAGGCAAATTAAATTAAAATAAAAACACCAAAGCAAAAACACCTCATTAGATCCATCTCTGCCTAGACTTTTGTTAGCCTAATTAAAAGAAAATGTTTTAACAAATCATCCCTTCAAGAGAGGAAACTGCGTAAGCTACTCAAAAATATAAGGCACTTGCAAACAAGCAAGTCAACTTAGGAGAGTCCATCCTCCCAAAGATAAACCCCAGTATTCCCCAGCTTACATCCACAACTTTGAGGTCATATGCATTGTGCGTAGCAGCATGAGTGTTCTTCACATATTGTTTGATAATCTTGGCTTCTTCTGAATCTTTGTCAACTACCTGCAAAGAGGCAAATGAGAAGTTTCCTCAGCACACAAACTTACAGCCATTTTATAACACGGCAACATCCACCCTATGCCTGCAACTGCCCCCTTTAAACCTCCTTGACCATTTAAATGGAAATACATTCCTAGCTAGAGAAGATGCACAGATATACAGACAGCCACAGAATGTCTGAGACAATGCTGGAAATAGAGATGATTTTCAATTCCATTACTCAAAAAAGGGTCAACCAAGGACTGAGTCCAGTCCAGCTTTCAACATCTCCAAGAATGGAGCCTCCAAGGCCTCTCTGGGCAACTTTTTCCAGTGTTTGATCACTGTCAGAGAAAAATAAAAAACCCCAAAACAAACAGCATCAACAACAAAAGCTTTTTCTTTTTGTTTAAACACAAATTCCTATATTTCAAATTGTGTCCATTGCCTGTTGTCACTGGAAACCACTGAGGAAAGTCTGCCTCTGTCTTTTTTCCTTCTTTCTCCCATCAGGTATTCCTAGATATTGATACAATATCCCTTGAGCTTTCTTTTCTCCAGGTCAAAACAACTCAGCTCTTTCAGCATCTCCTTGAACACATGCGTTCCTTAACCCATCTCAGTGCCATATATGTGTCCAGTTATAGTTTGGGTGATTTGTTTTATTCCAAACTAACAAGACATCAGCTTGTATTCACAGACACTCACTGCCTTTTATTTCCTTTACCTTAATATCTGTTTTCAGTTTTTCATAGTTGATGTCAATTGGGTCTTTATCTCCATCTTCATTTCCACCTCTGAGAAGGCTGTAAGCAACCTCAATATCAAGCAAATTGTCCAACATCTGCACTTTAGCCTGAAGAATTGAAACAGGTTATGTTATATTACTTAGGCCTTTGACATGTTCAGAGTAAGTCTGGGATACCCCAAATTAAAAGTGTATGACAATCTGGCCAAACTGGCCACATGGTGCCATCTAATAACACAACAACACTGTCCTTAAATATATATACATAATATATATATATATATATATATACACACAAATATATTAAAACATACACATACATATACATAACATCTCTATCTTCTAATACCTTATGCATATAGCTATTTACACAGATACATGCACATAAACAAACAAAAAGATTCTGAAGAAAAACAAGTTTAACTTCATGAAGGCATGAGGTTAAACTTGTTTTTGTTCAGATTATCTTTTTGCTTGTGAGGTTTTAACGCTTACTTTAACCTCTGCTTTTATGAGGTTAAGGAAGTGTTAAGCCTCACATATTCTCTATGTTAGATGTCTGACATCAAGACCTGTTGCCTGCAAACAACATTTTCCAACATTTGTGAAAAACAGTTTCTAGTCAATACCTGAATATATTCCAAGTTATTTAGGAGAGGTGGCTTCTTCATCCCAAAGTCATGAGGAATCAGTGTATAGAAGCGGTTGGAGAGGTCCAAAATCTGGGATTCTGAACCACTGTCAGAAACTGCCTAGACAAGACAACAAGCACCAAAGAAAATTACTGAATAAGACTGAGTCTCCATTGCAATAAAAACATACAAGATACTTAAGGACTAACACAGGAGCAGCAATGCAAACAGTGCTTATGCTGAAACTCTCATAGGACTAAAAAGAACACTTCTATTTAATTGTCTTGCGTGTAGCAAGTGACAGTATTTGCACAGAAATACGTAGAATTGTGTAGGAGAAAAATCCAGCTTCAACAGGTACTTGGGGGAAACGGGATTATGTTTCTGGAGGGGAAACTAAATTCTTCAGGATATAGAAGTGATGCATATCCTTGTCAAGGTTCTGGTCTATGATAGCAACTGAAAAACTTCCTGCATCTATATTTTGCCAGGGAGCCTGTGATTAAAAAAAAATAGGTTATGCTGGTACATTTTTGCAATCTGTAAAGGCAATACTATGCAGTGATTCTGGAATGGTTCAGATTACGATGTGTAAATACACCAACATTATCAAACCAGACCCTTTCCTGTGTCAACTTAACCTTTATTCCCATCCTCTGACAGACTTCTCTGGGGTGGAAACACCAGCTCATTACTAGATCAAGGCACCAGCTTCATTTGCTCAGCTGCCATTTATGTCTGGCACTGCCTGAAGTTTCTGCTACAAAAATGCTGAAGACACAAGTACTGCCCACACTGGTACAACAGTGAAGAGAACTGGTTACCCATGGAAGCCACATCCTCTTCTCCAGAGAGAGAGAGAGCATAGATCTTTATATGCAAAGCTCAGCATTCACCCCACTGAGCCCAGAACAACCTCTGAACTCCCTTTTTGCTCTAACATCTCTTTTATGCTCACCTGCTGAACCTCATTCAGGATGGAGTATGCACTCTGAATCTGTCGTTTGCTCAGTTTTCCCAATGGCATCTTCTGCAAGTCAATCTGATAAAGATATAAGTATTAAACTCAAATTTCACTACATTTAAACCACTGCAGCATCCCCTCTCTGGTTGCTAGAGAACTAATTTTCAATGCTAATAGGACTGACCAACAAAGAATGGAAACATTTTAGACTCTGTGGATTGAGGCATTATGTCAGAAGGACATACCACTGAGAGGACATCCTATAACCAAAGGAATACTGCAACAGGAAGCTCAGCACACATGCTAGGGCAACAGAAAAAATGGGGTATTAAGTATCTGGCATTAAGTTTAATATGAACCTGGTGTCAGATACATTCCTTTATCAGTTAAGTAACCATACACTTGAGGCTGGCAAAGAAGCAAACTGAAAGAAGTAATTCTTGTTCATATGTGTCTCTAGGTACAATCCAGACACCCTCTTCCAATTTTACACTACAATTATCAAGGGTCAAATGCAAAGATGCTGCAAGGTGCTTCATATTCATGAAAAATGAGCCCAAACCCCTCAACTAAGTTATAAGTAATGTCTTGGTTGCCTGTATTTATCTACTGATTTAATTTAATGTTGGTTTTCTTTGGGTATTTATGGTTCTTGGGAGAGTATTGGAAATTGCTACATTGTTAAAGGACCACCTGAATGCAAAAACATTCAACAAAAATCAAGCCCAGCGGAGTCTTTTAGAAAGATCATACATACACTCTCTAGACTCTTGACAGTACTCACCATACACTCTGCAGGGCAAAACAGTTTTTACTGAAGGTGATGAATTTAGGATTCATCAACTTCAAGGACAGAAGATGCTATGAAACCATGACTATCACATACTGTCTGGCTAAGACCCACATAATTTATCCACTATGGAGCTAGGAAACACAGCTGTATGCAAATCTTCTCTGCAAGATGAACTCAGAAGGCTCTTCCAAGCCACAGAGACTGGGGTGAAAGCTGTGAAGTGATTTTCCACGGAGATTGCATGCCCTGTACTGGATTTAGGAGAACTTTCACCTTTAGTGACAGCTAAGTGTAGATAAAGCCAGATACCAGGAAAAGCCAAGATGGGCTGCAAGAGGGAAGACAGGCTTCAAAACTGATCATATCTTGGGGACAAGAGAGACACAAACACAATATTAATAATCTAATGAAAAACAAACTGCAACAGATTTGTAGCTCCTAAATTTTTGGGGCCAATACTTTGTGGCTGAGTACCACCTGTACCAATCTGTATTATATCATTATTAGCTGAAAAATCATGCAGGTCACATAAAAGTAAAATGGGCCACTTAACCTGGATGTGCAGAATAGCTGCAGACACCTAATACTAACTGTAAGTTATATAAATATGTAAAGTAACACATATAATCACTAACAGACAAACACACCTATAAAATAAAACATCCCCCAATCATGTGATTTAGGAGCACAGTTCCAACAGAGCCCATAAGTAGCCAAAGGGCTGGAATTTGTGTCTCCTACAACCCATGGAAGGTAAACAGAATCCTGTGGAGCTAAGCTCTGGTTTGAAGCTAAACTGCATCCAAAGCTTTATCATGAGATGTGCCAGAAGAGCACAGCAGCCAAGGGACTGGGCCTAAAACAAAAGCACTGAAATTACCACTAGGTGCACTGAGTGCAATGGGAAGAATTAGCTCCACATCACAGATGTGTGCACCAGGATTGTCACAAGAGGCAAGGGAGATGTTTGCCTTCCACCCAGGCAAGGGAGGACACAGCACCAGAGTCGAGTCAGTCCTCTAACAAGCCAATGCACACAAAACAGTGACATAGATAATGGTAATAAACTCCTGTATGCTTGGTGAGGTGAAATTCTTGAAAGCCAAGTTGGAAGCAGGAAGATAAATTCATCACATAAATCCACTGTCATGCAATGGAAAGACCAAGAATTTGCTACACTGTTAGCAAAGCAAGAGGTGCCTGGATGGAACAAAATACTCAAGATCAGGCTAATTAAAGGAACTAAGCAGTTTTTTCTGGAGGACACATAGAAACCTCTAACCAGGAAAAATATTATTTCCTCTAACAGAAAACAGCTGTTCAGCAACATCAGTACAGGAAGATAAATACAATAGGAAGACTGGCCCATCTGGAGTCTCAGTTCTGCTATAGATCTGCAGATGGTGTGAATTAACATAGTTTCAAGAGTTCTACAAAATCAAATTACATGAGATGATGATCAGTTCAGTCTTTAGCCAGTTAGAAAAAATTATTCATATTTTACAAGACTTTGATGCAAAGTAGCACTGGAGATATAGGAGAACATAATTAACCCAAGGTACTAAAAATTTTGGGCAAGCCATCTGAAAGCTTGCAGGTAAGCTGCAGAGAACGGTACAAAGCCTGTTCTGGAAGGTAGGCACACCAAAAAAATGATAGAGAGGGCAAAAAGCAGCTTCTCTAATGTCAAGTCTTAGGCAGGATAACTAAGCTGGCTGAAGAAAACTGAGGTTTGTTATTTAGAATTAGTTTGAATGGCTGCATTAAAACAAACAGCAGGATCTCTGCACACCAGTAAAACAGTGCAAGGAGAGACATATCATGCTACCAAACCACTCTCTGAAAGCTTGCCAGAATGACGGGTCAAGAAGTATAGAGGAAAGAAGAATGGATGAAAATAGTTTTATTAGAACAAATGAGAAATATAACCAAAACAATCTCAAGTCCACCCTGTGCAGAAGAGGATCTGGACTTTGATAACACTTCCATTAGTGTATGTATCAACTGGCAGCATTTCTCTAGTCTGAGGTGCATCTCATTTGCTACCTAAATCCATGGTATTCCTGCACTTCCCAGCCCCCAAATGTGGTTCTCTGCTTAGAAAAAAGGAGTGCCACCAGTGTCACATGACCAGCACCTTGGTTATCTGTGTTAATACTTTAGAGCATTCAGCAAACAGCAATCACTAGGCAGGTGTGACTGAAAAAAACCCCACAAACAAACAAAAAGACAGAATGATTACTACTCCCAGGACTGGTAGACAATTCTCTCATAGGCTTGTTAAATTGAAGACATTGATGGATAAAAAAATTCACCTGTGTTTTAAGAACTGCATGTATCATAACTAAGTTACTGCTTCCAGGGCTTGGCAAATTCCAGTCGGACTCTTGCTTTTATTTTAAGACAGATCTAAAACCCACACGTGGCTTTTGGGAAGTATGAAGCACTTTGAATTGCAAAGAACTTGCTTCTGTTTGTGCAAGCATGATGGAAGGTTAGAAGGGAGAAACGTGAATGTGTGTAGTCACCTCAAATTCCACCATTGCTTTCTTCATGCTCTCCACATCAAAGATCATCTTAATAAGATCTTGGATTGGCTTAGCGAGTTTTGATTTTGTCCCGGCACCTACTGTCAGTTTCTTGACAGCTTCTTCATCCTGGAAGGTAAAAATAGTATCAGAATTAGCAAAATCACAAAGGATAAAAGTAACAGGCTGGCTGCCATGGCAACAACTCAAAACCAATTTAGTGTGTGCATACTATGACTAGCCTGAAGTTCAGGGGGAGCGTGGGACATTGCTCTGACATTCTGGAACAAAACAGGCTTAAAAAAACACCTATTCAGTAATCTGGTAGATATTTCAAGAGATGGCACTGTAAAAACTAAGCAGAAAGTTTTAAGAATTAAGTGAATAGGAACTCTCTTTGCATTGCTGCTTCACCTCAAGCAAGCATTAATTACTTTTTTCTGCAAGCTTTCTGCTGTATAGACTTTCATATGAAAAAATGACTGTTTACTTTGCTGCTTTTATGCAAAAACAGATGTAATAACTAGTTTCACCAAGTTTTTGTAATAAAAACTGCCACAGATGTGTACAGGAATCATCAATTAGCCATAATACCATCTCGCTGCTTTCATGGAGAGAGCATTACACAAATAAATCATCAGCCAGGTGCTCTGAGTAACACTGTACATTACACTGAGACAGACACTTTGCCACTGCAATATTCAAATTTCCAGAATTAAAGCCAAGCTTTGAGTGCTTTGCACTGAAAGATGACATCCATTAATATGGCCACAGAAAAACACGTCTTGAAAATATGTGCTCTGGCAACTTTATAGCTAGTAACAGCATTCAACTATTTAGTCTGAAAATAGTTCAGGTAACAGGTATGTCCTTAAATAAACACACAAACCTCCAGTGGAAAGAAGGAATTCTTATTTAGCTTATCTGTCTAAATAGCCAAATCTTACTGGCAGTGAATAATTTCCTTCTCAGCCTGCTCAGTATGTGCACTAAGTGGAATAATGCATTGGAGTTGCTACAGCACTTGGGAGGATTTTGGAGACAGCAGACAGATGAGAGGCATCTATTTTAAACTTTTAAAACTTGAGTTTTCAGAGAGGATGTATGCTGGATTAAGTTCAAATTAATATCCTCAAAGTAACAGAGTAAACAGGAAAAAGCATTGAAGGGACATCAGATTTGGTAACAGAAAACTCTTTTTTCTCAACAGGTCCATTTTCATGGATGGTACTTCTTGATCTACAGTTTTTCCCTTTAGCAAAGAGGAGATGCAACAGCTGCATTTTAGTTCCCCTGGTTTATTAAGTGCTAGTGATCTAAGAGCAAGCACAGAACAGAACAGTGACAGCAGGGAATCTCAGCAATGCTCCACCTGGGACAGGGGCATTTCAGGGTTACCTGTCCATAATCTATTTCCAGTGGGTAGAATTTTTTTGGATATTTAGTGAAGTTCTTTGAATGCCAAGAATTGCCAGTTTTCTCTTCATATAAATTCAGGAAGTGCTCAATGGCATCTTCTTTTGATGGCATCTGCTCCAGCTTGTTACTGCCGATTACAGTGCCCACACGGCCCCAGGATCGGAACACCCAGTACCTGGAGAAATGGAATGGGAGAAAAGAACAGGCATCAGCTACTCCAGTGTTATTTGCATCCCATTAATTTTAGGGAACACATTCACTCATCAGTGGTTGTGGGAAATCAACAGAGGAGTCACCGTGTGTCCAAGGACTGGGGTGAAAAATGCCCAGTGTTAACAGGCCAGAGCTACAGCCCCGAGCATAAATGGGTGCACAGCAGGAAAAGAGAGGCTAACATCTCTTCAGTCTTGATGTTTTGTAAATACAAGTCTTCAGACTATCGGGGTCATATATTTGAAAAACAAAGACAAAGCATCTTTAAGCCTCAGGTCCCAGAGTTCAGTATTTTAGAAGAAGTAAATCAAGTATTTGTTTGTACTACTGACAGCACCTTGGGTGAGCCTCTGTAGTATTTATGGGGATACAATCAATCAACCTTTCCAACATGTCAGGCATGAAATGCAGGCACTGAAATTCCTCCATGTACTAAATCCCAGACTTGATCCAACCTCACACAAATGAGACAGCAACAAAAGCTTATTACAAACACGGTAAAGCACAATAAATCTGGAGCTGAACCACAGTCGTTGCTACCCTGGATTTCTGTGTCACTTATGTGCTTGGCAGGGGCAGTTTTATTTTAAAGAACCTTCTCCATCTCTTCATCTAATCAGCAGTGCAACCACTGGACAGCTCTGCCATGAACCCAATGAGACTGGAAAGCTAAACACAAGATCAGCTCCTGACTATTTCATGCATTTTGTTATGCTTCAGCACACAATTCAGGCTAACACTGTGGTAGAACAGCCAGAATCTGGTTTTGTTTTCCAAGGTTACAGCTCTGTTATTAGAAGACAAAATTAAGTTAGAGAATATGAGGAAAAAACTCCCACCTTAGGTTTTGTCACAAAGAAGGTCTTCATGCAGATCAGAGATTTCACCATGGGTGGCTTGTTTGGTGGGTTTGGAGTTCTTTTAATTTTGGTTTGGCTTTTTTCATTTCTGTTGTAGTGGGTTTTTTTCTTCAAGTAACTACACCAATCCATTATTTCTCCAAAGACATTTTACCCACACTTGGGCTTTTGGAGTGTGTCAAAAATCCAGTATTTATTAGAAAAAAAGTGAATGAAAGTATTTAAAGGGAAAACTAAACTCACCTGTTCTCTCTGTCATCCTCTAGCAGCTGCAGTTTATAATAGGAATTTGTTCCTTTCACAATATCTACTAATCCCAGGGTTGCACTGAAAATTTTCCCACCTTTTTCAAAGACATGAGCAGAATCCTCCAAACCTGCAGAGAAGAAAAATTAGAACACAGAGGAGGTTACTGTTTTAGCTTTCCTTCCTGCATTTGCACTCATCCAAATGTTTCATGCAGCAGTGTGATTTAACAAAAATACTGCAAAAACAGTGATCACGCAGCTCATTCAAAACTACTTGGAACATGTTTTCCTTTTAATGAATTGTGAGCACATACCTCTAGATAAACCGGAGTGAATACCAGTCCTAACTAGAGGAAAAAAATCTGTAACCTTTGATAGAGCATGATCTAAAATCTAGGATCTAATACTGCATGAGCAAAGGAATCCTCAGGAGAGATGCAGCTCTGCAGGGGTCACATTAGCAAATGGACTGAAAACCAAAGGCTGGCCTTGGATGCAGAACAAATTGTCAGAACATCCATGCACCACAGGTTTAGAGAGTAGCATCAGTCGATGCTTATGCCAAACCTGTGTCCTCTGCTGGCTGGGCCTTTACTCACTCCACTGACAGGAGATCCTGAAGCTGAACAAGGTGCATGCCTTAGTTTAAGTGGTCCTTCTGAAGAAAGCTGCACTAGAAAATCCTGGAATATCCAGCCTCAGATGTCAATCAATATGCTTCCTTTGATTGCAATGTTAAAGGTTTAAAAATTCACGCTCCTTTATGGAACCCTCATCCTTTCACAGAAAAACCCTTCTGCAAACCATCACGCATCCTGAAGACTGTAGGTGGTGCAGGCACAGGAGCTGTTATCACTCACCAGAATCAGGGTCTACTGCTGCTCCACCCTTCACTGTTAACTTCATTTTCTTTTCAGACTTGCTAGGTCCTGCAGTGAAAGACAGTTAATTTTCTTCTTAGGTGAGCAACACAGTCTGACTTGAACCAACCTTAAAATTCTCAATTTGCATAATTATCACTCTAAGGTGAATCAGATTCCCAGTGTATGAGCACACTGACTTCAGTGGCTCTAGCAGCCAAATCACAGCCCTCAATCCACCAAGTAAATGAGGAATTACATTTCCCCAGATTCTATCTATTTCTTTTCTCCTGGCCCCAAGGGGTGGAGCATGTCATTTTTTCACCTGCACTGCAGATAAACACAACCACAAATGTGAAAGTGGGATTTAAAAACCTCACAGGGTATGGGGCGTGTTTGGATTCCCTGGGGATGCTACTGTGGTGAGACGATCTGGCAATAACACACCCAACTGTATGACAGAAACTTCCACTTGAAGGATACAGAGAACACGTTCTGAAGAGAAGTGAGCAAATGTGATGGTTTTGTTCACCATCAAGGGTTAATAATGCAAGTTCTCTACGGTATTGGTGAGCAATGCCACTAACATTTTTCCTCCTCTGTTATAAAAATATTATGTTCTACATCAAGTAGCACAGAAACTCAGTGCTCTGGACCTCAGTATTTTCTCACTTGCCAATACTCCCTGAGTAGCATCTTTCATTTTGGTGTCCCAGGACCTTCTTGGAACTGCAACACTAACCCAAACTGGCAGAGAAGCTGATGTTTTATGAGGAAGAGACTGGAATGATGGCAGGGAGCCTGGGCAGACTGAAGCAGAGGAAACAAGACACAGGACACAGTTCCATGTTTACTTAAAGCTAGCTTTGCCCTGAGGTCTATTATATAAATTTATCCTGAGGAAAAAAAAAAGGCAGAAAATTCAAGGAAATGGTAAGGACAGACCATACTCAGGTTTGCTTTGTGCATGCACAGTACTGAACAGCACTGTGGAGAAACAACAGCTTTGCTCCTCACCTTGTTCTTCTTTGACCTTCCCAGAACTCTTTGTACTTGGGGGCTTGCTGCTCTTGCCATCCACAGCCATTTCCTCGTGCTCCATTTTCACCTCTGCACCCCAAGGTGAAAGGGCATGGAGAGACACCAGCTCCTGGAAGTCCTTGGTGGAAGATTTCACATCCTGAAGAAATGCCTCAGAGACCACACGGACTTTGGCCTCCTTCACTTCTTCCATCTTCTTGCTCATTTTCTCCACATCCTCTGCAGAGGAAGGATAGGAAGGGGAGAAAAAAATGCATCCATGAGATTTTAGACCTTAGCTCTCCCTCTGGCCATGATTCACGGCTCTGCGACACTTTGTGAAAACACAATTCCACTACATTTTGGATTCACCATGTTCTTTGGAGAGCCAAGTTCCTCCTTGGTTCAAGGATGCAGCTTGGGCTAGAGCAGGAACACTCCTGTTCTACCTGCCTGGTCCAGCTCTCCCTTTCCCAGATCTCAGCTGAAGCTGGACTTTCTAACAGATGGGAGCAGATCTCCCACCTCAGCAGTTTGCATAACTCCAACACAAAGCAAGAGCAGACTCTAAGCTGCCAGCAGAGCAAACAAGTCCCCTCAGGCACCCACAGTCAGCTCTAGGGATTCTCCAAGGCTAGCAAGGGCATAGCCCTCAGCACCCCTCATCTTAACAAAGGTGGCTTGCACACCATCATGGTCTGCACACAAATCCCAGCTGCCACTGAGCCACGAGAGCCTTAAGGCACAGCCTGTCAGGTTAACTTGCTGGGAAAGCAAAACTCAAAACAGCACACATCTGTCTACTTTTCCAAGCACACTCAGGCCATGTGTGCACACAAAACACTCCCCCTAATCCAAACACTGATCCCCAGACAGCTCTGAGGACAAGTGTCCTCTGTAATCTGCTCAGCTCTGTTACCACTGCTACCAGTAACCACAGCATGGCTGCTCACTCTGGGTGCTGATGCACAGGGTGGCCTTGTTAGCCGTTGTCGTCATCTTTCCTCCCAGGTCCTCCACAATGCTTTTCACCTCCTCCTTGTTCTTTGACAGCTTCCCAACAACCAGGATCTTCATGTTGGTCAGTGGTTTGTCTAAAGGTTTGGAAATGACACGTTAGCCACAGGCACAGAGTCCCCTGGACAAACAGCAAGCACAAAGTGACAGCATCACCCCCTCTCTGTACAATCAGCTCAGCTGGCAGGGAGATGAGGAGCCAAGCAGGTCTGACCTGTGCTAAGCAAACAGGAGAGAGTTCCCCTTCCCAGCGGAAAGGCAATGAAGCTCAGCAGCTGCCAACAAACAGAAGGGATGAAGAACAGGGAAATTTTTGCCCTACTCTTGATTTGTTTTGTTAAGTAAAAAAGAAAAATAATCAGTCTTCATCACTGTGCTACTAGGGACTATGCTCTGCTTTCCTTCTCTTTCAGTGCCTGGATAGAATTGGAGAAATTCACTGTCACCTGAAAGCTCCTGCCTTTCCAAAAGGAAATCTCTTTCTGAGGGGCTGCAGAGAGAATTATCTCTCAAGCAACACTGTTCAGTCTCAATCTTATAGACAGTACAAGGTTCTACCATGCAAACCCCATAAGAAGTCAGGAGCAAACTGGTAACCATCTGAGGCTCCATCACATCGTGTCAACATTGCAATTCAGGCTGGTCCAGGACATGGCAAGTGTCTAAGAGCGTATTTGCACTGCTATAAGATAAATGCTATCAACTCTAATTGACCAGCCTAGGGCTGTGCTTACTCTTCGCCCCTCAACTCAGATTAGTTAGGTTGTTAGCAAACAAAACAACCTGGCTTTAAATCTGGTCAACCTTTTGAAGTTACTTTCAGAGGACACGGGCTGGAATCAATTTGCTGATCAAAAACAAGACCTGGATTACTTTGTCTTCACTGCTAAAATACCATGATCTGACTAAAGTTAACTGTGCAGAATTACTCCCACCTTTTTTACCAAATAACAATAACACCCTGCACCCAAAATTATGGCCTAGGCTGAGTAAGAAAGAAGTCAGCATAGTTCTTAACAGACAGGCTTTATCACCAAAGCATGCAATTCATTCCAGCAACCTACACTGAGTTTCTCAAATCCAACCTTTTGCCAGTTGGAGACAGCACATCTATTCTGCATAAGAGTCAGTCACCAGTAAAGCCAAATCTCAGCAGATGATTTAGAAACAAAACAAACCCCTGAAAAACCATCTTGCCCTCAAAAGCTAAATTTATGTGGAATATCTGGCATTATGGACATCCCCTGATAGTCCCCAAGAAACCAAGTGAGGTGGCATTTTGAAGCAGATCTCTCCTGAGCCACAATTTGCAACATCAGCCTTTACATTTCTGATTCACTGCATACACATAATTTCCTCACAATCAAGAAACACTCAAAATGATCTGTGAGTAAACAGAACCTCAAGCCCATGACCCTGGAAAATCCAGCATATCAGGGCCTGCCTGTGCTGGCAAGATGAAGCAGGTGAGACACTTTTTTACCAGGAGAGTTCTGCCTGCTCGAGGGCAGAACGGTGGGATTGTTCAGGATGGCATGTTGCCTGGCTGGGAATGGCAGCCTGAACACCAGCCTGAACTCCACCAATCCATGCCCAGCCAGACACTCACCTCTGGGTGCAGACACGGTCTCTGACAAAGGAGCAGATGCGGAGGGAGGAGGTGCCGAGTTCACACTCACAGCATCTGGTGGGAACACCCTGTCCTGCTTCTTACATTTAAATTTCTTCAGGTAAGGAATCTCCCGGAACTCCTGTGGGATGGAAGCATAAACAATTTTAAACCAACAAAATTAATATAAGATTTAAAGGATAAATTGAACACTGTCCAGATGTTGGCATTTATTGGACATCTTGGAAATTATTTTCGAGACATTCACACTAAGGTGGACAAAACCCCACTTTACTGACTGAGAAAACAAAGGTGGAAGACGGTAAATGATTAATTTCAAATGAAATCAACAACGTCTCTTTCAATTTAGCATTACTGGAGAAAATATGATTTATTTATGCATTAGCTGCCTGCTCCTGGAGGGATGTGGCTGTGACAGGACTTGCTCGCTGTCACAGCTGCTCAGTGCTGCAGGACACTCTGCTCTCTGGCATCCAGCACTGACTGCTGCTTGTTCAATCAGCTCACAAACGTGCTTCAGAACATCAAATATGCAGTACACACTCACCTTTGGGATTACCCAGTCTTTCCTGTTGGGAGTCTGTGTTTTAGCCACGCACTTGGTCCAGGCAGTGATATCCCCTGAACAGTAGTAAGCGTCACTCTTGAACACAAACTGCCCCTTGCACTCCTCGCAGGGCAGCAGAGCTCCAAACGCCATCCCATCTGCTACTCGGTCCAAGATCTAAAGAAACAAAGAACACAGAGCAGGTCATGGCAGGAAGCTGGAAGCACACACACTCTGTGACATTAGGCTGCACAAGAACACAACTGCCAGGCTTCTGGCAGAGACATTTCCAGTGTCTCACACACACTCTGAACACAAACCAAGCCTCTCAGCTGCACTGATGGATATATGATGCCTCAGAGGCATGGCACAGGTTCATCCTGCTCACACCCCTGGGTCAGTCTCTCCCCTCCAGGAAGAGGGAGGTGATTCTCCCTGTCTGCTCTGTGCTCACCAGACCCCACCTGGAGAGCTGCACTCAGATTTAGGGCTCCTGCCAGAACAAGGACATGGACCTGCAGAAGTGAGGCCAGAGGAGGGCCACAAAAATGACCAGAGGGTTTGTGCATCTCTCATGTGAAGACAAGCTAAGATATACGGGATTGTACAGTCTGGAGGAAAGGTCTCCAGGTCTCCTTGTAAGACCTTCCAGAACCTAAATGGGGTCTACAAGAGTGCAGTGAGGCACTTTACATGGCCATGTAACGACAGGACAATGGCTTTAAACTGAAAGAAGGTATGTTTAGACTGGATATTAGGAATAAATTCTTCACTCTGAGGGTGGTGAGGTATTGGAACAGGTTGCCCAGAGGAGCTGTGGATTCTCCATCCTTAGAAGTGTTCAAGACTGGGTTGGATGGGGCTTTGAGCAACCTGATCTGGGGGGGTGGCATCCCTGCCTCTGGCAGGGGCTCGAAACAAGATGTTCTTTGGAGTCCCTTCCAATCCAACCCATTCTATAATCCTGTGGCTCAGAAGAACACACCTACCACACAGCACCTGACCAGGCTGCCATGCCAGAACAGCAAGGGAAAAGACAAGCTACTGCATCTGAGCACATGAGTAGGTAGGTGGGAATGTAGGCTCAGACAAGTCCAGGTTTTCCTGCCTAAGAGTATCCCATGACCATTTTAAGTCTAGACACTTCCCACACTCCAGCCCACACTCCTTACAAAGAGTCTTAATAAATACAAATACTTAAAGAAGTATGTGGCTTTGAAAGAGAGCAGACTTCCACAAGTTACATAGACCAAAATGGACTGTTTTTAGAAAAGAAACTAGGGTAGAATTTGTACAACTTTTGCTTCATTTTGCATAATTTAACAGTTGAGGGAGGCAATGTGAAGTGCCTTAACTAACCTGCTCATGAAGAGCCAGCATGAAAAAGAAATATGGACCGCTTTGAGCATAGCAGAAGAAAGGCACTACACCATGACTAAAGTGCTGAATTCAACATCACTCACTACCACACCACCCCTCACAAGCAAGTGCAACGGCAATACCAGAGTCCTGGGACAGAAAGACTGGGCTTTGCATCAAATTTCTTTTTTAAGTGTTACGTTAGGAACATTCTTCAGACTGGTGGACCTCGCAGCAATATTGGGTCATGTCAGCCTCACCAATTCCAAGACCCCGCACACACGCAGAGCAACTACAACCAACTCACGGCATTCTCCCCCGAGGGAACCTCTTGCTTGTTGGCAATCAGCAGCTCTTTCAGGTCATTGGTGGAGCAGACCTTCCTCAGCTCATCCTTGATGCCCCAGATCAGCTCTGTCTGCTCCTGTTGACAAAATCCAGCAGCTTAGAAAGCAATCGACTGCAAGTAGCTAAGAGCACTCCTCAAACTGCAGTATGTGCACAAGGTTTTAGCAAATCCGTGTTATCTTAAACATAGATTGTGAGATTAAGAGCTCCAAGAACCAATAATTTTACCAAAAAGTAGTCATATATTTCACCAAACACCTAGAACAGATCCTTAAAGTCACATCCTTCAAATGTCAGTGCTCTTACTTAGAAAGCTCTCAACATTCTTTGAAATTTTCACCTACCTAGCTGACACTGGGATGTAGTTGCATTTGAGCCTTCCAGAAAAAAAATCAGAAATGCTGATTGTCATTGTTCTTTTTCTAAGATAACTAAGCATTAGATGAATTTCTACCAGATCAGACACCTGCAGCAGTGTAGAGGAGCATGTATATTCTTTTGGGCCTTTCTACAGAACTTGAAAGAGTTGGAAGCAAAGAAGCATCCTAAAATATATCACATAGTTTCTGAATGTTATCTACTGGCTACAGTCAAAAATGTAGTCTGCCCTGGAAGAAGTGATTTACTGAGTTAAGTGGTGTAATTTTCAGTGTTAACGAACATGCTTAATGAAATGCTGTTTTAAAAAAAAATAGAACCCAAAGTTAACCCTGATCCACAAAGTGCCTCCATTTGTCTCCTAAATATCTGCACTGCAGCAGCAAAACCTTAAAAATATCTTTTTTGAAAACTATGGTGCTGCCACACAACAAAAAAGAAAACTTTCCTACAAAGTCAGAGCCATATGTTTTTCTACAGCTCCATTAAGACTTCAGTTGCAGCAAAGACAGCTTGTTAGGTTTTTTTCTTGGGAACTTTTAATAAATAAAAAATCCCTGAAGCTCTACTGGGAATTCTTCCCACAACATTCTAAAAAGTGACAGGTAGGAAGCTGTGATCTATCACAATTTGTACCCAAGAACTGAACACATCTCCCCAGAGGGTGAAAAAGATTTGATTTTTCGTTAATCTAGTTGCGCACTTTACCTCTGTTTAATTTTTACCATGAACTATTTATTGTTTTCCAAGCTCTTCTGCAATAGTGCTTGGGCTCCAAGCTTCAGCCACCACAGGCAGATGATACAGGAGGGAGCACAGAACCAGCCCCTCAGAAAAAAGGCATTTAACCTAATCTCTTTAAATCCAATAAGCACAAGTCGTAGAGTACATCCTTCCTGTCTTTGAAGAGAAAGGGGCAGGGTGAACTGCCTTCAGCAAAGCCTCAGTGACAGGGCACCTCCTGTGCCAGGAGAGTCTGTGCTGCCACTGCTCTGTCTGGGTACATGGTACTGCCTTCCCTAGAGGCTACAGCTCTTCAGTTAGTGCCTGACACTGCACTCTTCCAACAGAGCAGTTCTTAGGTCATGAGCAGCTAAAACTCACCTTCAGCTGTTTTTGCTGCTTTGATTCTTTCTCTTTTTCTTTTTTCTGCTTCTTTTTCGCAATCACGTTTCCATCTACCTCTTCTCCTTTTCTCTTTCTAACAGAGAAAAATAAAACCACACACATGAAAGGAAGTTATTGAAATGGCTGTCCAGCAGTTACCAGAGCTCGGATTACTGACTGCCGATATCTGCAGAGGCTTGAATATCCTCGGTTTTGGCAGGCAAACCCATTTTTCAAATTCCTCAGTGCTAGATTATAGACCTGCACTTGGCTCTGCAATGTGAGCTGCCTCAATCAGGTCAGGTACACTTAGAGGTTTTCCATGGGGTAACCATATGGTGCGAGAGAAGAGCACGTGAAAGACTGCAACATTCTCAGGCATACTCATCTATATCTATATTCATCTATACACCAAAGGCATATCTAAGGATCACTGAACAGCTCTCCAAATATGGGGAGGTGTAGCAATGCAGGTTAAAAGACCACAGTGTCTTTCAGCTGAATCAACAGCTTAATCAGCTTAGACAGTCCATATTGAAATAAAGGAGAGCAAACATGCTAACTGTAATGAGTTAACACCCTGGGAAACTAGGCATTTCCCATCCAGTTTCTCTTCAGACTGGAGTTAACTCAGGCCTCTGAAATCAAGCAGGTGCAAGTTTCTCCAGGCTCACACTGGTTTTGTGACGTACTGTTGGGAGTTGCATGTGTGGAATTTTATTGCTATTTGTTAGGCCTTAGAGCCAAAGAGAGAAGTTATAGAAAACACTGCTCAACAAAGACTCAAAAAAGCAAGCCAAATGAAAACTGGGGGATTTTGGCAGACTTCAGAGTGACAAGGGACCTCAAAAGAACATCACTTATGTTCCCAGAGTCATGTCACTCCTTCATCTGCCTGGAGTGTGTGTTCTTGTGAGGATGCCAAGGGAAATTCTATCCCAGCTGAGACAGGATAGACCTGCAACTCCAGGTAGAGCATAAACATAGCTTGGATCTCACACTTCACTTTGACATATATGCTTTCTGTTATGAAACATCAGCCAGGTTTCTTTTTAAGAAAGCCTCTCTCAACTTGGTAAGCTGTGGCTGAGGGCTAAGTCGTGAAGTTGGCATTCTTCATTGCTCTCCTACTTACAATTTTAAACAGTTCACTTTCTAGGACTTTGCTCCCACTAAGATTAACTCTGTATGACAGCTATAAAGCTGCTGTGGGAGGATGTCAGGAGGTACTCTCCTCCCAGAGACTCCTGCACAAGACCTGTACGTTCTAGTAACTCTCCTGGCCCTAATATTCAGCTAAGTGAACACTTTATTTGCAGTGGCCACAACAGCCCACCATTAGCACCTCTGACCAAACCATAGTTCAGAGCACTTTGAGTGACTGGTTTTGCAGAAGATCTCATCTTCCAGCTGTGCCCCTGCCAGGTGCCATGAGTGAGCAGGAGAGCTATGCTGTCCATCTCCCTGCCTCGTGGTGTGGGGAAACAGCCACACTGTGCTGCCAGCAACTGCTTGAGAAAGATTTCATCCCATGTTCTAAATCAGGCAAGCGGCAACCAGTGCAGCAGGACTGGCTCCAGCACACACAGAGCAGTGCCTCCAAAAGTCCCCAGGCCAAGCAAGTCCTCTCTCCTTCTTGGCTGCAGCCCCTGCAGGGAACAAGACCAGAGCAGCCACTGACCCCACCAAGAGGGCAATGACTTCCCAAAGTTTTAACAGAGTCAGGGATACACAACAGAATCTGTGAAAAATGTACCAGCCTGAGTGCAAAGCGTTCTGCTGCACCTTCCCAAACTGGGGGTTTAATGGAGTCAGTGCTTAGGAGGGGTGCCCAGCCCCGTGCACCTGCAGTGCCCGCTGACAGTCAGGCTGTCTCCAGCAAGCCAGCACTCACTCCCACAAAGCAACTTGTCTCCTTGTCTCCAAAGGGAGCAAATCCAGCACAGCAGCTGCTGCAAGGCGATCACTCTGCTGAGACCCTGTGACCCAGGGAAAGTGTCCAAATTCCAGCAGCGA
This sequence comes from Pycnonotus jocosus, assembly GCA_013400435.1. Taxonomy (NCBI): domain Eukaryota; kingdom Metazoa; phylum Chordata; class Aves; order Passeriformes; family Pycnonotidae; genus Pycnonotus; species Pycnonotus jocosus. Next base: position 133,252 of record VWYP01021594.1, read on the forward strand.
CTCACACTTTTGGCAGCTTCTCCTCACAGTCCAGGGGACAGCACAGAGTGACTACTGTACCTGCTCCAGCCACTGGAACAAACCACGGAGTGGGAGGGATCATCCCAACTGCAGGGAGGCATAAAGCTATTGTCATCACCTCCTCTTTCATGCCCAAGGCTAAAGCAAACACTAATCATTTTATATAACCTGGAGAAGGGAATAGCAAAGTTGAATTTATCTTATATCTTCCCAAAACAACACATCTTAGAACAATCTGTGAACTACACCCTCATTGACACACATTAAGAACACACACACACAGATCTTCCATCCTTGGGCCACAAAACCTTGTGTAGCCCACAGCAGTGGGGTGCTACTGCTCTTTCTCCTACTGGGCAAGGGACAGCCTTCCAGCTCTGACAGGTACAGCCCAACTGCTGGCCTAGAAGGATTGGTGTTTCCCAGGCAATGCAAACCACTTCTCAACTTTATGGAGGACACACAAGACTTATTCCAGCTTCAGAGAAGATGAAGAGAGAAGTGAACTGGCCCACTGTGGCCTGGTCCTTCCTGACCATCTACTCTTTCTATCACATTCGCCTCTTCCCCTCCATACAATGAAAAGGTGGAAAGGACAGTCACAGCAACCCTGGATAAAGCAAGCAGTCCATGCAGGGAGGAACAAGAACTCCCCTTTTCACCTCCTCCCTGTAAAGAACTGCCAGACTATTGGTGACCTGAGCACTTAGCATTTGCCTCAGGTCACCTCTGCAGCTAATCCACTGCTGCATGACATCTCTGGAACAACACTTTTCTCCTGTCCTGGGCAGCAATTCCATCTAAACAAGCGAGGCAGAAAATACAAGAAGTATTTATTACAGCTCAGAGCAGGAGGACAAAAACACACACTACCAAAGAAATACTGTCAAAAGGAGCTCACAGGCTGCCACTGTATTTCCTACACCAACACACAGGCATTCTTTCCACAGAGAAGCTGCAGGCAAGGACACAAGATCCTACTTTCCTACGTCTGCAAAGTGCTGGTGCTTAGGCAGGACAGCCCACAGCCCAAGGAAGGGTTGCATGTCTCACCCAGAACTGGCTGAGGAAAGGAGCCAAGATCCTTACAGTAAATCCTCCCACATTTGGCCTTCACAAGGAAAGGATTTTCCAACTTATTCATGGTAGCCCTGCTTCGCATGTCACCTCACCCATCGGGAAAAGGCATGTCTCAATGCCACTCTTACACAATGGGCTGACAGGACAGTCCCAAAGTCTGAGATTCTCCTTCGAGTATGGGCTGGACATGCAGTGGCAGCACCTGAATTTGGATGTGTCACATCTGAATTGCACAGACTTCTGAGTCAAGATATAATTTGAACGCAGCATAATTAGAAATATCTTTAAAGATCATTTTGAGAATCTCACTTGCAAGAGACACTTTAACATAATTTCTGCAAGAGGCAGTAATTTCTGTTGTTAATTTCTGTTATCTGATCGAATGCACAAGGTGAATTATCCAAGGTAACTGCATGTCATTCAGGTTTCTGGAGTGTTCTTCCTTTGGCTTCTCCATAACTCCTGTGCTTTCTTGGCAGCAAACCCACCAGATAGCTAGCACACCACATCCCTCCACTCAGGCTGTTTATTTACACTCTTGCCCATTCAGTTTGTTTGACAGGCAGTGATTTTTCCAGTTGACCCTTACCACTCTTGGCTCAAGCACAGCCCAAAGAGCAGAAGGTAGTGGAGCATAAGAGCCAGCCAGCAACTTCATGGCTGAGGGGTTTGTTCAGGCAATGCTTAGAAAGCAGGAAAGATGAGACATCCTGCTGCTTTTCTGGCATGAGGTCTGGGTTCACATTACCCTACACCACCAGAGCAAGCTTTTTTCCACTGCAATTCTAAGCCTTTATTTACACAGTGACTTGGCAAACTACTTTGTGGCCTTTCTTTACAAAGCCTTCATATTTTGCATAGCATCCCAGAAGTGGCCCAGAAAAGCAGAGTGAGGGCAGAGAAGAGAAGCACTTACACAGTCAAATCTCCAGAGCTTTGCTGAGGACATGAGAGAAAACTACAAATAACCCTATTAAACTCATTGTTCTAGGACAAAGGAGAACTCACATCTCAGCACAAAAAGCAAAGGACTACTTGAAAACCTGTAAGTGCATTAAAATACTGCACTGCTGCATATATCAAGCAATGCACACAGAGGTGAAATCCCGGCATGGAAAGACAGCAGGCTTTGAGTTGCACACATCTCTTGGTCTCTGCCAACTCAGCTGAGTGAGGTGAACAGAAAAGAACCTGACAGGGCTCTGGCCAAAGCCCCCATCCTGGGATGCTGCAGGACGCTTCCCACAGCACCCACACCAATGCCAAATGCTTCTGGAGCAGTGGCTTGCCAAGCAACTGCACACCACACACATCAGTGCACACCTGAAGGGCCAACACTGACAAAGACTGCACAGATTTGACATGGCCACAGCTTCTCAAAATAGACATCAGGCTCACTGGACATTTCCATGGTGAATCTTCACAAAAGCAAAGTGGAATTCAGTGTAAAATGTACATAGAGAAGCCCAATGTTTTCCAATGACAAGATCTTTCTTATTTGTAGGATTCAGAAATACTTTATGTTCCTTCCTCCACGGGGACAATGCAACATTGGTTTGTGTTACGAAGCATGACTCCAGGCAAAGTCATTTCAAGAACAAGTAACAAAAGCCTTCATTAACAAAGAAAGATTCACAAAGCTAACAAGTCACCTGGAAACACTTCTCTGTCAGTACAAGTTCTGTTAAGAGCCTCCACTGAAAATCTCAATGCAAGGCAATGAAATTTCCGACATATGATAAAAGATTCAGCACACAAAAGCATCCAAGTGTAAGTACTACACGGCCAATAAACACCATTATCAGATTCAGTGCCTGTCACAGATCAGTAGCTCATAGATAAAAGATGTCAAATCAATTGTCTAACAACTGGTTTGAGCAGAGAAACCATCGCTGATAACAGTATCACACAAGGAGACGCAGAGCCCAGTATCCATTTGTACTATACAGGCATTATTTTATGGTTGAAAGCCCTACATCAGCCCTTCAAGTCACAGCTGCAGGTCTTTGCATTTCCTCAAGACAGTCACAGGGGGCAACTGGACTGCATGTTCCCAGGGACAGGGAATGTCTTTGTCATCTGCCTGAGGTCACAGGAAGGACCAAACCTTCCTACGACCAACATTCTTTTAACAGAGACAACAATGTCCCACAACATTTATCATGGATGGATTTAAAGGGAATGGCTCCTCCAGACAACACAACTTCTTACACTAACCACCTACCCTTCACTCTTGGTAGCTGGGAGCTGCTTCTTCAGAGTTTCTTTATCTTCAGCTTTCAAGATACTGAAGCCCAGGAGCTGGGTGGCCCCGTAAGCCGGGAGGAAGCCCAGCTCTGCCCGGCGGCTCACAAAGCAGTCCGGGTGGTACCAGTTATCGATCATTCCCAGCTGCGGCTTTTCAGGATGCACCATCTTCTTGGAAATCCGGATCTGGCCCTGAGGTAGATTGAAGTGACACAAGAGCAATTGTTAGGCCATTCTGGAAGGAGCAGGATGTTAACAAGGTACCAACATGATGCTTCCTAAAACCCCATAAAACAGTAACAGTTCCTCTATCAAAGTCTTCAACTTCTGTTCAAACCCTTCCACTACAGTCCCTCTACCTTTTCATGTACTCTTGCTAGATTGAAAAAGCCACCTTTTTGAGCAGTTTTCTGTTCCAAATCCACTCAAGTTGGATAATCCTTTTGTCTTTATTCCAACTTCCAGTAAGTTTTAACAAGTAAAACTCATGAACAAGCCGCATAAAGGCAAATCTAAAAATTAACTTTCTGTCCCTACCACTCAAACATCAATGTTAATATGATCTTATCCTGTCCTACTGCAAATCACTTTTCAGACATCCAACAATTAGTTGGTTTGCAGGGCAGCAACAAGCATGGTGGCTCTCTTGCCACAGAAATGCTGGTGAGCAGCACTCCCAGCCTGCTCCAAGACCCATGTGAAAGTAGGGATCATCAGGCGTGAAGCCCAGGCCACCATGCCTGAAGGATGCCTTTACTGTCGGCTGTCCAGGCACAGCTGCTCCTCAGACACAGAAATGCAGCTCTGCAAGTGCTTCCCATATGCAGGACAGACAGGAAGCAATTATAAAATCCAGTGTTTAAATTAAAACTGGTGAAGGAAAAGATGAGATGGAGAACTTTTTTACCTTTTCTATTTTCTGCTCACAGCCTTTGCAAGTACTTCTGTTAGACTTGGCATATTCTGCAGCAAAGTCATTTAGGCTCTTCTCAGCCTTACCACCTCCTTCCTGTTCCCCTCCTTTTCCTGGAGAACAAAGCAAATACAGAGTTCGGCTTTAATATACATTTCCCTATTTTCTTATTCTCTGTCCCAGATTGTTAGCAGTCTGCATTAATGAACCTCTTGGGTTCCAGCCATTCATTTGTCCAGAATTTGAATAGAGAGCAAAACAAGAATTCCATGCTCAAAAGCATCAAAGAGCCACCACAAGCATGCACTACACTGAAGGTACCATTAAAACAACATACTCAATAGCATCTGTTAACATCTAAGAACTGAAAACTATATACAGCAATGATGACAACAAGAAATGCTTTTCAATGTATCTGCTGACTGATCTGGCTTTTGCTCTTCACTGATTTAAGATGCTGCATGATCCTAGCCCTGGAGTGTGGAGACACCTCAGCAATTCTTCTGACAGGCCTGCTGAACTGACATGGACATTCAAACAGCATAATAACAGCACAACAAAAGAGTACAGTTCCAGCTGAACTTCCAAACACCATGGGGCTTCTGCCTACCTCCTCCAGGGCCTCCAGTTTCAATGGCTTTCTTGATCTTCTCCTGATCTTCCCACCGAAGCTCAGGGAAGCCATCAATGTCTGTGTGGGACACAATTCGAGCCCGCTTCCAGAAGCAGCTGTAGTGGTGCCAGTGAGGGACTTTGCCATCAAACATGGGTGACTAGCAAAAAAGCACATTAGGCCAAGATGAAACAATTCATGCAGAATTAAGGGGAAAAATAAAACAAAGCCCAAGATAAAAAGGAGTATTTGGGTAAACACACATGATTTCTTATTTTTATTTTTCTTTAAATCAAAAGATAGATACTATTTAGGACAAAGTCTAAGAAGAAAATCTAATAAGACAGACAAGCTGCTGGAGAGATGTTCCCAAAGGGGACAGACACGGAAAGAGCATTTAGCTAGCTTAACCAGTTCATCACCCTGCTGCTCAGTCCATCTGTTTTAATGGAAAAAAAAGGTCACAGCCTCAGCACGGCTGCACCAGCCCCTGTGAGAATGTGTAGCACAAGAGGCTGCTGGCCTCACTCCACAGCCCCTTTGAGAGCCACTTCTCAAGCAAACTGTTTGTATACTGGAGAACCCATGGCAGGCACAAGATAAGAGACACAGCTCCAAGGATTGTGGCTTGAGGAAATTCCTGAGTGGCCTGCAGGAGGTAGAGACAAAATTCAAGGGAAATACCAGAGCCCAATTCAAGTTCTACATCAGAGGCTGACTTCTACATCAGAGGTTGACAGCAGGCCACAAAGATGATCAGAGGATTGAAGAAGGTCTCCTGTGAAGACAGGCTGAGAGAGTTTGGGATGTTCAGCCTGGAGAAGGCTCCAGGAATATCTTAGAGCACTTTCCAATACCTGAAGTGGGCCTACAAGAAAGCTGGAGAGGGAGCTTCCACAAGGGCTTGTAGTGATAGGGTGGGAAAGGTTGCCCAAAAAAGCCATGAATGCCCCATTCCTGGAAGAGTTCAAAGCCAGGTTGGATGGAACTCTGAACAACCTGGTCTAGTGGGTGGCAGCCCTCCCCATGGCATAGGGTTGGAAAAAGATGATCTTCAGGATCCCTTTCAGACCAAACTGCTCCACGATTCTGTGATCAGGACAGAAGCATCACCCAAGTCCTCCTTGAAGTGCAGCTCCAGAGTGCCTTGCCCCACACCAAGCACTTGTTTTGCAAGTGCTCCACTTGTTTAAAGCTCAGGCACAGTAAGTACCATTCTGGCAATGCTCCAGCTACCCACCAGGCAAAACAACCGTACAGTGGTTTGGCTCCAAGTAACATACACCAACAACTGCTGTACTAATAATACTCAGTGCTGAATAATTATTATTACTGATGATACAGAACTAACGACCTAGGAAAGCCTTCCATGTGTCACTCATTAACAGGAGGGAGATCTCCAAGCCAAAAACAACAGCAGAGCTTCGTGCATGAGCAGGAAGGAAAAGGCTCTGAAGACCATAGCACGGAACCAGGAGAGCTGGGAGCCCAAACTACAACCAACAATCTACCCAAAGTGTAAAAGGGCATTTTTATTTCCAGATGGACTCTTCCCACAAGCCAGGATTGGACACTCAGTTACCCTCAAAGCACCACAGCACCCACCCTGTGTTTGCTCTCAATGTCTATATAAGTCACAGGAAATTTTGGCACTGCAACTTGGACACTTTGGGGCTCGTATCTAGAGTTTTGCAGGAGGACTCAGGGCTGTTCCCAACACAAAGTCTTTGAGGGCACAAGGCACTGGGGTGTACAAAAGAGAGCAGAGTTGGCTCAGTTGTTAAGACAATCACACAAACAGTGAGTAATCTCCTCAACATGGAGTTTCAGATTCTTCTCTGTGGAAAATGAAACCTTTAGGCAAGCTGGGCCTTGTTTACCCAACTCCTCTCAGCTCACCTATCTCTAGACCATAATTTCCTAAACAAACTAAGGAAAAAAGAGACCTATTCACTCTCATAGTGCACGTTCAGATAACAGAAACCGTTCAGTTCCAGCTGGAAGCAAAAGGCAAAGCTGCACTGGTCCTGCAGGAGCTGGGTGCCTGCCCTGTGCCAAGCACCCAGAATCCCACAGTCATTCAGAGCTCTTCACTTGAGGAACCAAAACAAAAGGGAGGTTACAGCAGACACAACTAAGGCCTTGGTCTGTATCTTCCTTTAATTTCTTCAGCACAATTTGCAGAAGAGCTCGTTGCACTGACGCTGGCACACAGGCAGCTCTGCAGGGGATTCCCCAGGAAAAAGCAAGGGACCCGCATGCTCTGGTAAAATTCAGGCATTTACAGCAGGATGCTCAGCAGCAGAGTGTGCTCTGCTGGTACAAAAACTAGCAGAGGGCAGAGGAAACAGCAAGCCAATTCAAGAGGTTGTGGGGAAAACGAATAAAAATACAAGTGTTTGGTGTAAGACCTGCAGTTTTGGGGAGATGTCTGGCAATGAAAGGCAGCGACTCTGTGAGGAATGCCATGGACCCCAGGAGCTCACTCCATAAACCAAACCCTAGAGAACCCGAACACAACTCCTGGCCCCCGTGCTGAAGAAGGGCAAACCGCCTCGCATCAGCCTCAGCTGCTGGGCAAGACGGGAAGGAGTAACAAACGTGAGGCAGCCGAGGAGCAGCAGCCGGAGCAGAGGAGGAGGAGCAGCTCCAGCGAGCGGCTGAGGGCAGCCAGGGAGACAAAAGGAGAGGCAGCAGGAACACGTGCGAGCAAACGCTGCAGCTTGGCACTGCACGGTCCCTCATCTTTCCCCGGGGAAGGAGGCTCTGGGGAACAAAGAGGCAGGTATTTCCCCTCCAGGGCAGCAGCTTTGCATCCAACCCCGGCAGACCTGCCAGCCCCACCCGGCAGCCAGCAGGCCCCCGCAGCCTGGGCGAGGGGGGACCGGGCCCTTCCTCCCCGCCCCGTACAAGCCGTGCCTCTCCCAAGGGCACAAATGAGCTACGTCCTCCAGACCCGTCTCCTCGGGGGCCAGGAGCCACAGTATCCATCCCTCCGTCCATCCAATCCATGAATCCATCCGCAGGGCTTTGCGCTGCCACGTCCTTGCTCGTCTTCCGTAGACACACGCGTATGCCTTTGCTTACCTTTCACAGCAACACCCCCAAACTCAGCCCGCCCCCAGCACGCTGCAGGTGCCCCCTCCCCTCTGCCCTGATGCAGCCAGCGGGGATGGAGCACCACCCCCTCCCAGGACAGCGGCCTGTGCCTGCCCTGTGGAGCGGCGATTCCCTCCGCATCCTCCCGCAGCAGGAAGGGATGCCGGATCCGTGCACAGCTCCCAGCCCCCCAGCACAAGACGGGCCTTTTCCCCTCCTTCTAAAAGGAAGCCGAACAGTTTCTTCCCGAAAAGGCAAATAATAGCATGAGGGCGGCGGAGAGCAAACCGTGCCTTCGCAGCCGCTCGTCAATTGCGGTTCAGCTGTTTCACGCCTGCCATGTGCCAGCCAGCTCTGCGAGACCGCCCGGGCCCGGCCGCTCATCCTGCGGCCCCCGGGGCTGCCCCAGACCTCTCACGGCTTTCGGGCCGCAGTTCCTCTGTCTCGTATGCAAAGCGCGCACCGAGCGGGGATTCCCCGGCCGCGACACCGAGCGCTGCGAGTGGCAGGCGCTTCCCGGGGCACGGAAAAGCCGAGCTCTCCTCGCCTCTCGGACGGCAACGAAGAGTCTCTGTGCGCGCCCCCGGGCCGCCCCCCGGCCCCGAACGGCGAACTTTGCACCGCTTCGGCTCCAGCCGCGCCCGCAGCCGGGGGAAGCGGGGGGAGCGGGGGGAGCGG
>VWYP01021594.1:142046-181096 GCA_013400435.1 Pycnonotus jocosus
CGCCGCGCGCTCGCCGTGACCCCGCCCGCGGCAGCGCCAGCCGAGCGCCGAGCGTGCACCCCCGCCTGGCCGGGCGGGCGGATCTGCCGCTCGGCCATCGATTGCGCGCGCCTAGAGGTTCCTCTTGTGTATCAATGGGAGGCGGGCGCCGCGGCGCGTCTCGTGCTGCGGGGCCGCGCTGAGCCGTGAGGGCCGCGGGTTCGCGTCCCGCCGCCACCCTCCGTGTACCCCCGCATCCCTGTGCCGTACTCGCACAGAGCGGGCTCCCGCGTCCTGGGAGAATCTGAACTCAGCAGCTCTCCCGCAGACAAATACTGGCCCCGTGATGCCACTTCCAGGCTGGCGTTCCGGTGGTGCCCAGCTACAGGACCAGGAGCAATGGGCAAGCTAAACCACGAGAAGTTCCACCACAACATGAGGAAGAACTTATTTATATGAGGGTGGCAGAGCACTAGAACCACTGCTCAGGGATGTCGTGGAGTCCCTCTCTGGAGACATCAAAACCCACCTGGAGTCATTCCTGTGTCACCTGCTCCAGGTGACCCTGCCTTGGCAGGGGGTTAGACTGGGTGATCTCCGGAGGTCCTTTCCAACCGTGACAGTTCTGTGATTCTGTTTCCTTCAATCCTGTGAATAACAGCGGGGCTTCTGACAAAATCAAAGAAGACCCCTTCCAAAAATTCAGAGAGTTTTTTTTCCCACTCACAGTAGATAATTGTCTTCTAGTATCAGCAGAGGACATTGGGTCTGCAGCTTCCCTGGAGAAGGGAAGAGGAGAGCCCTGAAGTAACTCCAAAGCGTTGCTGAGTGTTTGTCATTAATTTAATAGAGATTCTGAAATTAGGATTCAACTAAGGCAGGATGTACAGCCCTGGGTGTGCTTCAGGCAGCTCACAGGTGTCACTCAGAGGTGCTCACCAGCATCTCAGCAAACCTGAGATGTTGACACTCCTTTTATCCTGTGCTGCCCTTGTCCAGGGTGTCACACGTGCTGTGCACGAACGCAGGGTTCGCCTTCACAGCAGCTCCCCAACAGCCTGGGGGCGAGCGGCGTGCCCGGGGGGAAAGGATGGATCCTGGGTACATCACTGCGGGCTTCGGGAAGGAGGAACAGAGATCTCTGCGAAGCACTAGATGGTGCTGCGAACACAGAGACACCCGGCTGCTCCGTACAGCGGAATCTGCTCTCGCTGAGAGCTCCTTCCAGGAGTTCTTGGCCCAGACACCAGTGATTCAGAGGCAGGTCAGTGCATTTGGTCTCACCCTGGGGAAAAAGGAGGAGAAAACCCAGGAGAGTTCATCTGGATGACCTGGTGGGTTGCCCCTCACACTGCCTGGCACGTTTGCCAAGGGGTTTGCCCTGTTTGAAGGTAACCAGCAGACAGGTATGCAGTGGCATTTACCCACTTCAACAAAACTGCTGCCACCCTGCTCCATCCAAGGGCATCCAAGAGGAAAGCAAATGACACAATTATGGGCTGACTCGGAAGAGTTGTCCTCAGTGAAGTCAATGGCCTGTTTAACCCTGATCCTGCCTCTGCCAGAGGCTGACATAAGAAAGGCCAAACAAGCACTACTTGATCTCCCAAATATTTCCCAGACTCATGAGATTTGTGGCTCAGGAATTTCCTGCATACCATCATTCTGAGGGGAATTTTTCTTCCAAGGATTTGTCCAGTTTCTCTGAAAAAGCTCTTTTGTTTATATGTTACTTATTTATAGTGTTTGAGCAAAAGAGAAATGGCTGCTTGTTGGTGTTTCCTCTGGCTGAGGCCACGTTCACTCCTAAGAAAGGCAGCCCTGCCCAAACACCAGAATGCTGCTCTGCAGCCTGCAGCCTAGACACTTGCAGAGGATCTGTAAGATGTCATGAAGAGCCGTACACAGACATTCACAGGCTTGCAAGCATGAAAACAAGCAAAGAAAGTGACTCTAACAAATGGCTGTTACAAGCTTAACCTTCTTTTCAGTTATGAATGCATACTACATTAATACCAGTCCAAATGGGATTTAGTGGATTTTCTTTTTTGAAAGGAGTAGGTGGTTCTGCTTGAAAGGCTCAGGCTCAAAGCTCTGGGCAGTTTACCTTTTCAGCCTTACTTACAAATTCCACAGGAGTTTGTCTGGCTACAGCCAGTGCACTGCTTTAAAACAGGAACATCTAAATGGCAGGAATTACATTGCTATGGTTCTTCTTATTGCAGTGTAATTTCCTCTGTAGGCAAAGTGTCATCCTGATTTGTGGTGTCAAGAGTTTCCAAATCATGTTAGTCCCTTCCATAAATCCATTAATCTCAACAGAGCTGCCCTGCTCTCTGTCTTCCCAAGTGTGTGATGTGGATCACAGCACATCCCTTCCTCTCTCCTGGGGCAGTGGGGGATCAGTGAGTTAGTGCTAGCACAAACAGCACTGAGGATACCAAGTTTTGTTACAAAACAGGGAATGCTTTGGCAGCAGCTGAGAGAAGTGGCATCTGCAAGGCCACTTTTCTGGGTAACCACCTCTTTAAGTAAATACAATATTTCAAGAGCCCTCATGTTTGGCTGCTGGGTTTTAGCAGAGCCTGCATGCAGCAGGAGCAAGGGAAGTTAAAGAGGGTAATATTTTTATGATCCCTCACAGGCTGTCTGCATCTTTTTGTAACAATATTCCCATCTCAGTGGACTGATGACTTCTGGGATCCTGTTGGATGACAAGTGCTCACACCAACATGTGAGACCAATGGGGTTTTTTTCCCCTTTTTGTTACCAGAGTAGAACTCATGGCTATCCTTAGAGGTGTTTTGATTATCTCCATATACTGACGCTGAGATGCCAAACTGGCTGCTGGTCCTTACATTGTGGTGCTTCCCAGGAAAACCAACCCGTATCACACACACGCCCATGGGCTCCCATAGGTGACTGTGCTGTGGACAGGAGCATAGGTGAGAGAGGGGATATCATCAAAGGATCTGATTTGCAGGCTTCATCATAAATGTCAGGATATTTGGAATTTCCTTAAAGCCTCTGTTTCTGCAGTCTCACTTACCTGTAGGATGGCCCCAGCAATTTCTGATATCCAGAGGCAAACCAAACGAAAACAGTAAAGAAGAGAAGAGTGGCCTGAGAAACCCCATCTCTGGCAGTTTTGAGTGTCTCAAACTGTAAAATTCAGTGTCAAGCACTCAGATACCTGGCTTGTGACTTCAGGGAACCACAAAGAATTATATTTTCTTTCTGGGCCATTTTGCATTAGATCCCTCTGAAAGGCAGAGGGAAGTAGGTCAAACTCCTGGTACCAGGAAGACATAATTTATCTCTTTAGTGTCACAGGACCAAATGCTTCCCCTCAGATTGTGCTGACAGAACCCTGAGCACTAAATCTTCCAGGCTGTCTTGCTTTGGGCTCCATTTCTGACACATGCTTGAGATGTCTCCCTGCAAGATTTCCACCCTGCTAAGCATCTCACAAAGGGTGAGAAAATGTTGGTCATATATAGGGAACATGATAACTTACAGCCTGTAGGGGAGGCAGAACCATTCTTGCTCAAGCCTGGATTTGCTGCTGCAGGAGACTTTATATTATCTGGTCTTTGATATCAGATAGCTCAAGAGTTTTGTCACAAAAATCCATTCAGTGCTAGGCTATCCTGTCTATATTGATGACCCACTTTTTTCATGCCACTGCATATAATCAGCGTGGCTGGGATGACCTTGTTTGCATCCAGGCAAGAGGCTACAGGCAACCACTGCTGTGGCTCAGCTGTGCCTTCTTGCTTATGCAAGAGATCATCCCACTGACATCCCTGAGACTACACCACTGGGAAAGGGATGTGAGATCATGCACCCCCCATCTAACTGAGCATCTTATTGTCTTCTTTCCATGGAAAAAAATCAGAGGGCTTATTGTCCTGTCTGGACATTCTAAAATGTGTTTTGAATAGCTTAATAACTTCCTGTGGCTCCTCTTTCCTGGATGATCATTGATGTATGCGATCTCTTTGGCTGAATTTAGAGTGTTCTTGCAGGGCAGAGGTGAAGTTTTGATGCCCAGAGCTGGCCTCCTTCTCAGTCCCCCTAAATAATTGTGCATTACAGACCAGCACAGAGCACTGTGTGAAGCAGCTCTGATGGTTCCTCTGTTCTTTAGAAAGGTGCCTTAAATAAACCTGCTTTTTCAGCCTTCCAGATACCCAGGAAAGTAGATGTAGGAAAAGGCAATGGAGGAGGGGTTGATAGAGGAGAAACAGCATTTCAGACTGCCTGGGAACATAACTGAGTAGCCTTCTCTCAGTAAATTCAGTGGTGGGACTACATATCCTGAGTCTGAGGAAGATAATATTTCAAAGCCAGTGGCACAACCAAGTGCAGCCACAGTACTTGCCACAGTTTGTACCTGGGTGCTTGCCAGGCTTTGAGGTTATTCACCCTGACATTATCCCCACATAGGAAAGACTGTGCCATTATCCCTGTTTTACTGTCCCCATGTGGCAACCAAGACACAAATCACTATGTGATGAAATTAGAGGAAATTAAAAAAGGGTAAAAGGAAATTTGTTCTCATGGCAGGTTAATTAAACTAGAGCCTACAGCCAAAGGCAGATGTTGTGGCAAAGTAACGCTGAAAGTAATTGTTTAGAGTTCTCCTAACTGCAAATGTTAAAAGGGACATAAAACAGAGAGCTATGGAGATAAAGTCCATACCTAATTTATGATGACAGTGAGGAGACATAACATGGGGAAGAGATGATCTTCAGTCTCACCATGGGTGCTTCATTTGAAATGCTCAGCCCAGTGAGCTGGAGGCAGAGGAGCACTTGCTGAATGGGCAGCTGTGGTCCATTCTTGATTTCTGCTACCTGCCAACAAGAATGAGAAGTCACACCCAAGGAGAAAGCAGAGTCTCTGAAATCCTGAGCTAATCCCACAGCCATTCAGTCAGCCTTTGGCAGAGTTCATGAGAAATTATAGCAAACTCCCTCGTGGGATACCTGGCTACCTTTTCTGTGTGGATGCTGCCCATTAGTTTGTCCTCCCACCTGTGTTCCCAAGCACCATCTTTCCCTTTTGTAGTGCAGGGGGACTGTTAATCTTCCTGCCTGTGTGGATGCCACTTGTAAAAGGCTCTGCTGCCAAGGGAAGGAGGCACCAGCTGCAGCATTGAAAATGTTCAAGAGCAGAAGCAAGGAGAGAGATTTGGAAAGTTCATGCACAGAGAGTGGTGTATGCCAAGCCCAAGCCTTATGGAGGAGTTTAATTAAGGATGGCAGCTTCCCTATCTGAATTTGTAATCCCAAATACATGTTGTCTCCACATAGGCTCGAAGCCAAGCTGTGACTCCTGAGTAGAGCACCCCAGGGTAGATGGCTGCATCCCTGGAGTGGCAGATACCTGCCTTACCTGTGCCAGCAGTCTGGGCATCCTCTGGCCCATAACAGCTGCCAAAATACACATTGGACAGCACAAGATACCAACTGGAGAGTCTGCATATGGTTTCCAGTTTGGGTCCTTGAAAATGAATAAAGAAAAGCAAAACAGAAGAGCCAGAGGGCTAAACGGGACAGAGTAGCCAATGTAACTACTCTCAGTAGCATTGGGCTATTGGGGTAAAGAAGAAAATGACATTTCTGCAGTCCTGTGGGTGTCTGTGGTGGATTGAGGCTGCACAGGCCCTTTGCAGAGATACCACAGCCTCTGAAACAAATCCACCTTTGAAATGGGGTTTTCTTACAGCACTCGGTTAAAGAGCAGTGAAACTGCACAGGGAATTGAAACATGTCCAATTAGTGACTCAGCTAGTCCTCATAATTTATCCAAAATCTAAATCCCATCTGATTTTGACTGACACAGACAGCTGAGACCTTGCTTTCATGGCACTGCTGAAAACAGACTTTGCTTGTACTCACACTGGCTCCTTTTGTCAGGCAAAGGCCTGAGAGATTTGTTTGGGTGCTCTGCAGCTCTGCCCAGGTGAGCAGCAGGAAGTTTTTTCTGGTCTTTGAGCATCCATTATGTGACTGATTCCAGTAATTCATTAAGTGCAACAAATGAGTGGCGACAGTGGAGGCTACACTACCCCATAATTCATCTCCCTTGCCTCTTGATGAGGAAGTTTCCTGTTACACTGGGCAGACCTGTTCTCATCACTCTCCTTACAGGCTCTCTGTCATTCTCAGTTGCCTTCAGACAGAAATGTGTCCAATCCCAGAAGCTGTGAATGCCCTCTTTCCTCAATTGCCAAAAATCTGCGAGGTACTTCTTGCCTATAGACCCCCGTGTTTAGCTAAGAGCACAGCAGTGGTTACACTATTTGGAAGTGCTAAATATTTCTACCTGAGTCATAACTTGCAGAAAACTCAACTTAGCTCCTCTGTAATTCATCGCTTTCAGAAAACTCTGAACAGCTTGTAAATGTCATTTACAAGGAGCGCTGACCACTTAGCTGATAAAATTTGCCTCCTGAAGTATTTCTCAGCTCTATTACAGTCACACAACTTCATGGCAATAAGTATCTCTGAGTGTGGATTTGATATTGGCAGTCTTCTTTAGAATTATATATTCATGACGGGGAATCTTAGTTTTCCTTTGTGACTAATTACTGTTAGGGGATATCCTGATTAAAGGATAATTGGTTTCTTTGTCCTAATAAAAATACACTTTTTAAGGACATCTGATGCATTCACAAATATGCAAAATATTCAGTCCCTAATTCAGGTAGCTCTCATTTATTCAGGTTTCTAATTCCAAAGACCCCATTTACACACTGGATGGCACAGAGAGGGAAGGCTGGCAGCACAACCCAGGAGCCCTGGGTCTGCTCTCCTCGTCCTGGAGAGCAACGTCAACACTGAGGACCCACTCACCAGTGTTGCTCTAATTAGAGCAAATAGCTACAACCAAATTAACTTTATTTGCACTGAGAAACCCTGCACCACAGAGCAAAAGCACACAGGGCACTGGTAATAGATGACATAAAATAAAGCAAGCAATGATGAAAATAACTTCTTGATAAACACATCAGCCCAGCCAAAGGCAACACATTTCAGAGGAAAATGTTTGTTTTCAGTAAAGCTTCAGCAATCTCTCCAGCTACCAAAGTGAACTTTACAGAGGATTAGGAGTGCTGGAAATAGGTGTCCTCGTTTCACCCAGAGAAAAACTGCACAAGGGCAGAACAAGGCCAGTATTGCCACTAATACATCTCATTTCTGGGCACACTGACCTCTTGGTGGGGGTAGGAGGGGATGCAGCTCTTTGCTGAGGTTACAGGCAGCTAGATCTGCTGTGCTGAGGGTGCTGACAGGTGGAGCTTCCCCATCTGTGACCGGGTACCCACCTAGGGAGGGCTCAGCACACATTCAGCTGCTGGCAGCTAATTTTAGATACAATCAACTTTCAATTACTTACAGGGAGCTTAAATGTCCCTGACTTTCCCCAGCACTGCTGGCTATGGTCCAGTGCTGTGGAGGGTGATGCAGAGGACAAGCAGCTCTTGCCTTCCTTGATGTGCTGGCTGCTGCTGCAGAGAAGCCACCTTTGGCATTCCCCAAAGCAGACACTCCGAGTTTGCTCACCAGGTCTTGTCTACAGGTTCTGTCTCATCCTTGCTTGAGCTTTGCCTGAATAAGGGAGTTATTCTCACCAGAGTCAGCCTTGGCAGAGGCCTCACTGCTATTCTCAGCCTCCTCTGGTCACGTCTCCTCTGCTGATCCCACGGTCTACGGTTACATTTCACAAACTGCTTTTGGAGAGAGCCATCCTCCTTTACAGTGTCAGCTAACTGCAATCAATCATCAATTTCTCTAAAGAACTGGTGAATCAATGACCTCTGGGAGAGATCCTGGGGTCCTGTGGTCTTCCTTCTATCAAGGCTCCACGTGTAGCTGCTAATTTGTTGTCCTGTGTGTGCCTATCTCAGTGGCTGCTCATTAAGTGAGACCCATTATCATTACTGCTGATGGCAAGAAATGCTCAGACCCCCCACTGAACTGAGAGCCTCTAGGAATAAATGGGATATGAAAACTTTCATTATTTCCTTTTCAAACATCAAGAATTCAGTGACCAAAACCAGCAGGGAATGTGTATCAAGGAACTTGCATTTCCTAGCCAAGGGACAGCGTATCAAAATCAATTATCTAGGGCATGAAATAGTTGTGGTTCTCCCAAAGGAAAGAAGTGTTTAGCTTAATTGTTCTGCAACTAGTGTTAATGAGTTATCATGAGTCATATTTCTATTCACATCCTCAGCAATCAAAATAGGCCAGAATATGACACTGCATGCTTCCCAAGACAAAGTAAGAAAAAAAAAAGGAGGGGGGGGGAATTAAATGTATAGCAGCACTTTGGTTTCTACTAGCTTTCATATGGCACAGCTTTCATGCTGTGTCTCAATTTTTGGCCTCCTGACACCTCAGAGGTCAGAGCTTCCTGGCCCTGCTGCTGAAACAAGTCCGCCCTAGTCCTGATGCAGCAATGTTTCTGAGCTTGCTCAAGTGCACGAACCTTCTATGCCTGTCTAGAGTCAAACATACACTTAACGAGTTTGTTGGATCCTTAAACCTGATACCCAGCACATATTTTCCTTCCTAGCTTTGCATTACACATTATTTATCAAGAGTGTGAGCTTCAGCAGGAGAACAGACTGACCACAGCTCTTCAGATACTTGAGAGTGCAGTTCCCAAGAGACCTCTCACTCACAGCTCCTTAAGGTTTCCTGTTCCACAGACATCACTCTCACGATCCCACATTGCTGCCATTGCCATCAAGTGACCAATGCAGGCAGCCAAGTTCAGAGCTGCCCTTGAAGTCTGAGCACAGTGACAGAATTGCAGCCTTTTACTCTGGATTCGGCTTTGACTTATCCCAGCTGCCAGTTTTAACGGGGATCTGCATTTCTGAGGGGATCAGCACTTAGCATCACATATCAAATCCACCTGGAAGGACAAAGGGACATCTCAGACATGACCACCACAAAGTGTTGGGGCACTTACAGGGTTTTTCAAAAGAAATTTAGACAGTTTATTTGGATACTTGTTTGGAGAGGTTTCCCTTTGGCTCCTCCTAGTGACAAATCTGGTCTGAATTCCTTGATCTGTGCAAAGCTGTGAGCGATGTTTGACTCTCAGATCAAACATGATTTTTGTACATTTTTGATCGTCAGTGAACCAATCATCTGAGCCAGTAGCTCAGACTAACTCAGCTGGAGTCATAATATTTGAAGTCTCAGTCTGGTTATGCAGCCTGCAGCTCTGCCCATCTTTTTTATCATGTGACACACACTCTGTTAATTGGGAGTGTTTAGAGAAGGTGGAGCCAGACCCTTTGGAGAGGTGTACAGCAGAAGGATGAAAGGCAATAGATTTGAAATGAAAAAGAGGTTGGGGTTTTGATAGGAGGAAAAAAGAATTATCAGGAGTGTGATGAAGCAATTGAACAGGGAGGCTGTGGGATCTCCATCCTTGGAGATAATTCAAAATTCAGCTGAATGAGGCCCTGAGCATCCTGCTATTGCTGGACTAGATTTGAGAAGGGGCCAGCAGTGGTCCCTTTCCATTCACCCCAGCCTGTGATTCTGTTATGAAGCCTATTAACAGCACATGGGGAAAAAAAATCCTAATAATTTCCACTTTTTTTTTTTTTCTTTTTTTTTTTTTTCTTTTAATGGAGCAGCAATTCTTGTGTTCCAGATGAAGAACTGAGAGGGTAATATGGCATTTGATATGCCACCAAGGAGAAAGAGACATAAACTACATATGAGCCTAGAGACCAAATCCCATCAGTAGCTGAGCACGTGCATTGAGCTTACTGGAATTTGAGGCTGTCCATCATTTTGTAATATCAAAAACAAAATTTGTAGTTAAGAAATTAATTAAGAAAGAGAACCAATGTGAGATCCTCTTCACACTAATATGCATGGCACAATGTCCAGCAGATTCAGTGAATACAAGCAGGGGTGGATGCCTCAATTTTCAGGCTTAGCATTGCAGTGGAGTCTGACAAAGATGTGTGCAAAGTGGTTCATCCCATCCCCTTTTATAGCTAAAATCAGAAAACCCTTGCAGAAAGGTGACATCATGACTTTCTGAAGGGAAGCTGAAGTTGCAACCATTTCCCCTCACTTCCCTCCCTTGTGGCCTCAGCTGTTCTAGACGGCTTTCTGACTTCCAGAGACTTTTGCAGCAAAATCCATTTTCACACCAGGCTTCAAAACCTGCTCAAACTTTTCTTCTTCATGGGAAAGACACAAACACCAGCTTGTTTCTTTTCTATCAAGGAACATGCAGTGCCAGAGGATGAAGCATCAGATTCTTTATTCTCAATTGAGGCTAATTAGTGTAATTAGAAAAGAAAATCCACTGGGTATTGAAATAGAAATTGCCTGAACTCAGAATCAGAGCAGCATTGCATGAAAGAACTGGACTGCCTGATACAACTCCAGAGGTTTCCAAATACTTGTTTGGACATCTCATTCTTGGGTGAGGAGGAAAGCCCATTGAAAGCAGCTCCTTCAGCTTGCTTTACAAGTAGCAGAACTCTAATCATTCAAGAACTGGCAAAAAATCCCCACACTTGCAGAAAACATGTTTCTACCCTTCTGAGCCTGATCCCTGCCCTGATGCTCTACCTGTGGACGCTGTGCTCTCTGTGTAATCAAAGCACCACTGGTTGCATCAAAACATGAGCTCCTACTTCTCCACCTGGTGAATCTTGTCCACAAAACTGAGTTCTCATACAGCATTCCTTCTATGTTAGATGCAATACTTTTGCGAGTAAGAAATGGTCACCTCTGACTTTCAGAAATAGGTTTTGGTGCTGGCAATATGAAGTAGTGAAAGAGCAAGATGCTACAGAGAAACTTATCAGCAGGTAAGGAAGAGGATAAATAGGAGGAGGTTGAAAAAGAACAGAAGAGAAGCACAGAAAAAAGAGAATTATGAAGGACAGTGTAAGATCCAGAGCTGGGCTGCAGAGTAGCACTTCCCCACATCTTAGAAATAAATTGGAGTCTGAGGCTCAGGCTCTAGTACCTCCTTGAGTTCTGAGAAATCCTCAAGATCCAAGACCTACATTTATGGCTGGTGATTAGTTTTACAGCAGGTCAAGACAAGCTCCACATCTCACTGCAAATTGACATTAGAAAAAGATGCCTGTGAGCCCAGGCAGAAAACTTGTGGCCTGGACACAATTTTTCTCTTGTACTCTCAGATATTCCTTTTTTTGTGACATGAAGCTAAATTCCATTGCTTAATGGTAAAGATCAAATGGATTTGTACTGAACAGACGGGAGAAGTATTGCATAAGGATTTGTTCCTGTGTTCTTTGATTAGCCTGCCTATTAGCCTTTATCTCAGACTCTTGGAAACACCAGCTTTCTATCAAAAGGAAATGTCACTACTTTAACTAATATACTTTTTTATTTCCTTTGCAAGAAGCTCTAATTAACTTTTTTTTCCCCAGTTCAGCACAGCTTTAAAAAGAATATTTAATGTCAGGCATTAAAGTTTCCATATTGGCTTGCAAAGGAAGTCTTGACTCACAGAGATTCTCATCAAGAGAAATAAAAGGCAGACTATGCCTCCCTTCCCTGCCGTGCAGAAGAAAGGATTTGTCTTGGTGTAGCTCTGCTAACCTATTGTACAGGTGATTTTTTTAACTGAAAGGAGCTTTTTCCATCCAGTCCTTCCTGAAGGGCTCTGAGTGATGGGAGAGCTGCCTCCAGCACCCACTACCTCCAGCATTCTCCTGCTGCACTCAAAGAAACCCTGAATCTGACAGGCGTGTGGCTCTGCCCTGTCCAGAACTCAGGGAAAGCTGCCAATTGCAGGCAATCAATGTTTTACATTTTTCCCCAGCTAAATAATTCTCCGGCTTTACAGATCAAGCAAGAGGCATTAAAATTGAATTGCAATACTGAATGCCAGGCCCTCTGAAACAGAGGGCCTAAAATTATAACAAATCTGTTGAACACTTGTTCAATTTTGTGTCTCTGCTTAAACTCCTCATCTGCAGCCTTCAAGTGTAAGCATATGCTTTGAGAAAAAGCAATTCCAGTATTTGCAGAATCAGGGCATCTGAGGCACTGTTCCTATTCCATAACAGTCCATGTAATCTCCAGATTACAGCCATCTCCTGCCACCCCACGGCAGCCTGATGGCTGATGCAAGACCTGTTTGAGAAACATAATCCTTAACCAGTATTAGGGTTATTATTAACATCACAATATAGTTTATAGGAAGGCACAGACTGCCACATGCCAGGAAACTCAAATGGATTTTATTGAGGACTGCATTCAGCACCAAGAGTTTCCAGATGGGAATAGATCCCACTCACCTACTGATTATCTTGTCCACCTCCATGTTACTGAGGGAAAGGTCTGAGATTGTGAGCTGCAAGAAGCTATAGTAATGCAAAGCACTATCAGGAACCAGGCAACATAACTGAATAGTCAAGTTTTTCTCAGAATGGGGGCACACAAATGTTAACAGGAAGCCCCAAGGTTATATCCCTTTCCCAACCCTGCCTCAGTGTGAATTGGTATTGTGAAGCATGAAGATTTCCATCTGAGTTAACATTTTTTTTAACACAGCAAACACTGTTTTTATCTAGGGGAATATCTGATCCTTTCTGGTAATCTACTAAACCATTTGTTGCCTGTACAGATCGTGGAAGAAACATTTGAATACAGCTAATTGCTAAAAATAGCCTCATTTTCAGCAGCAGAGGAGCTGGCAGTTCTTTCAAGCCACGTTAAAAATACTGCTTGAGTATGACTTCAGCAGACATGCTGCTGGCTGTGCGTGCTGCCAGAGTGAGTGGGACTGCCTTGTCCCTGCTCGGGATTTCCTCCAGCACGTGACAAGGCTCAGAGGCAGGTGAGCTACGAGCTCTGAAAACGTGACTGCAGTGGCAACCATCTACCTCGTGCCTGTGGCTTCCTCCTTGCAGATCTGCATATTTCCCAATTTCAGGACATATCTCGGGCTATTAGGCCAGGTTGGATGGAGCATTGAGCAACCCTGGTGTAATGAGAAGTGTCCCTGCCCATGGCAGAGGGGTTGATCTTTAAGGTCCCTTCCAGCCCAAACCATTCCATGGTTAGAACACTAGGTTGCAGTGAGCAAAATGTTCCTTATTAGGTGGGAACCTTTGGATTCCTTTGGTGTGCAAGCCTGGGGATCTGAAGCCGGAAAAATGACAAGCTGATGGCTTGCTGACATCTGCTAATAAGGAAGAAGAGCAGCAAGTCCCATATGCTGCAAAGTCCAGCCAGGCAGTGATATTTCTGGGCTGGGTGTTCTTCACTGGTAAGGGAGAAAGGCTGTGACAAACCAACAACTGACATTTTTGTGGAGGAAATTTTGGTTATAATTAAGTTTAATAAATGTGTGGAAAGTCTTTGGATTTTTGAAGGCAGACAATTTTCTAAGCAATACCCCCCTTTCTAATCTAAAATCAAAAGATTGCTGTATTTTTTGTGTAAAAAGTTAGAAGTGTTAGGAGCAGGCAATTTTCAACCAAGGTGAGCAGGAAGCCTTTGAAAATAGCTGGTTTCTGCTACGTGGAGGATGGAACTTGTGCAAAAAAAGTGCAAGTGCTGTGTTTTTAGATCCAAACCCATTCTGTAGTTCTGTTTCAGTACTGAATCCTGTTTCTGAAGTCACTCCTAAGACATCCTTGGCTTAGGCTACTACAATTTGCCAGCCAAAGAGGCACAAAATGTACCAGTCCCCAGAGGCTGTTAATTAGATTTAATATTGCTTTGCTGCCTCTCAGAAGTACAGGATTGTAGACAGAAAGGTGTAACTGATTCTGGATTCTCTGTGTGAAGCACAGGTCAGGAGTTGTTTCCCCTAGCTTGTGCTATTTCCCAAAAGTACATGGAAAGTGCTTGGTGGGACCTAGTAAAGAGCAAAAGCCTCAGACAGACCAGTAAAACTCAGTGGCCGAAAAGAATAGCGTGGCCTTCAAAACTGAACTTAATTGAACAAAATGGAATTTTTTCTGCCAGGTGTATTTGTAAGTTTGATATCATCACAACCCAACATCTAACTAGAGAGTAAAGCTTTAGGAGAAAAGAAAGAAACAAGTTACAAAACATCTATGCTACATTAACCAAGAAAGGAATTATTTATCTTCTACTCAGTACAAGTTCCAGCTGAGCATCCATGTTTTATGGGACAAAAAAAAGCCATTTTAAGAGATATTGTCTTATCAATAAAGACCATATCCAAGGTTTGGATATAGGGAAAGGAATAAAAAAGGCTGCTGTTGATGAACCTGAAAGCCAGAAAGAAACCAGACTCACTAAAGCTCAGACTGAATGTGATGATGTGACACACTGCTGCACAGCCACTAGCTGGAATCGTGTCAGAACTTTTTGAGTAAAGGATGTGTTCTCAATGCTGGGACTGTGACCAGCTGTAGCTGCTCCTGCTGCCCTCCCAGACATCCCACCTTGAGGACCACGTGCAGTGCATGCCTTGGTTGCAGGACTGGAGGAGGAATGGCTCTGACAAGGCAGGGGGAGCCTTCCAAAACCGCAGTTTCTGCTAAAAAGCTGGCTAAAGCTGTAGAGATAGCATGTTTCTAATGGTGATAGGCTAAAGTTCGGAGGGCAGACAAACAGCATGGGTTTCAGAGTCAGAAACCCTAATAATTCAAGAGGGAAGTCTGCAAGTTCACAAGGGAGTTTGCTGAGGAGTAGCAGAAGGGGTTTGGGAGCCAGGGACCAAAGTCTCCCCTCTGACCCTGTCAAAGGCTGAGCTCCAGCGTTGCTGGTGCATCACTCTTCTGCACTGTGAAGATAAACCTGGCCCAGCAGTAGTATCTGCTTATTATAGGGATTCTTGAAATATTCCTATTCCTTGCGTCGTTCCCAGAAAATCCAATACACTCTGCCTGGTAAACTACCTCACATTAGCTGAAATGCCATATTGATCACTAATTAAGACTAATGATAGTTGTTGCTGCTAGATGAATACAGCAGCTGCCCAACCTGGGTGCTGCAGGAGCAAAAACAATCCCTGCTCCTGCCTCAAGGACTGCTTCTCCTGATTTAATATGCAAAAATAGCAGGGTTTAAATATTGAAGCTCAGGAGATTAATTCAGTGGTGTTACACTGGAAACTGTATAGCAGGCAAAAATTAACTCTGCCTCCCCATTGTTGCACAGTGACTGCTCTCTCTCTCTCTCTACTCTACTGCCCCTGCCACACTCTGGCAGGGTAGCAGCCTTTCCTTTTCTGGTCATATCCCAGACACATGGCAGTGGCGCCAGGAATTTAACACTCCCATTGCTGCCACATGGTTGCAAAACATTTTATAAATGTGTTTGGACTGCCCAACTCTCTTAGCCCCCTTGAGCCAAGAGTACAGGCACATCTGTGATGTTTGGGACTGAATAAAACTCTCCCAGTTCAGAGGGGGGCTGCCAGAGCTCAGGAGCAGTGTCCCAGCACTGTCATGTGCTTTAGGGGACAGGCAGATGAGCTTTCTCCTAAAATAACACACATGCATCACACGTGCACACATTGAGCATCTCTCAGTGTTTCCCCTTAGCTGAGATTCATTTTGTCTGTATTGTCTAATTCCTTCTCCCTAAAAATACCCACCCTTTCTGAGCCCATCCCACGTGCTGCAGGCCACTGAGCCCCAGGACAGCCTGGCAGCGTGCAGCACCAGCAGAGCTCTGGTCCTGCCACTCTTCAGGATTCCAACTTTGCCCCTCTCTGCGTGGCTGGGCTCAGAGCTGTTTGAGGGTCAGGTTTTGCTTGCTGAGCACCACACTACACCCTCACAAAGGATTTTTGTTGGTTAATTGAAAGAAATGTGATGATTAGAGAAGATTCCATTAATAAATTAGCACATTCCATCAAAGGATCTCAAAACATTTCTGTCAACACATACTTCATCTCGCATCAGCTGAGCAAGGCAAAAATCAATAGGATCTCCTCTGCAAAGAGGAAAACTGAAGCCAAGAGCCCCCTGCATGCCAGTGACAGAAGTCAGGACCCTCCAAATCTCTGTCCTTTGCTCCAACTCCAGGCTGAGCTTCGTCCTGGTGACAAATCAGTTGCATACGTGCTATAGGAGATGACAACGTTATATAAGTACGAAGTAGCAGGATTATGGGTGTGGGGGAGAAAGATCTCCTGGGGAGAGGGGACATTTTGCATCAATCACTCCCTCCCCCACAGCCACCCACCAGCTGCAGGGATTTTTCAAAGCACTAGAGATGATACCGTTTGGTACATTTAAATCAGTTTCTTACCCCATGCAATTATGGGAGAAACCTTGCTTAAAAAAAAATGTAGATGCACAGCAATTAGGGGCTCTGTAACCTGCAAAGAAGCTACATTTATGTGACAGCCCGTCCACTTCAGACACCACAGCTCCTGCCTGATACCTCATCTCATCCTGCTGGACAATAGCTGAGTCAAGTACTAGGACTGCAATTAAAAAGTGAGAGCAGTTTGAGTGCAAAGTAAAGCAGGAAAGCCTGGGAATGAGCTGTGGCAAGGGGAGATGAGATACTGAAATACACATTTTGCTAAAGGCAGTGAGGAAAACCAAACTCTGCCCAAGAAGGAAGAAAGTGTGCTGGAAATGGGCTATAGGAATGATGTTCTGATCCCAGTTGACACTCTAGGAAAACTGTTGGTGCTAGAGGTCAAAGTTGTGAGCCATTGTCTTTTTAAAAGAATAGTGAAGATCTTTGTCCCTGTCCTCATTTCCTTCTCAAACCTTCAAATATTTGTTTTTCTGTCTCAAGCCACAAGATATGGAGAGAAGGGAAGGTGCTGGGCCAGCTCTCTGGGCCAGAAGGGAACAGCACCCAGGGACTGGTGTTGTCACAGTGGCCGTGGTCAAGCCTGCACAGAGCAGTAGCCTTTGGGCTACTGCTCCTCTTTGTTTATGATAGAGCTGTGCCTGAAAGCCCTTTCCCTAGAAGGGAGAACACCAAGGGAGTAGAAGAGGACTAGAGAAGCTGAAATCAGAGAGGGAAGCCTGGCCTGCTCCGTGCTGCAGCAATCCCTTCTGGGCCATGAATCCATCATCTCTAATTTTAACAAACCGCCAGAATCTGACAGGCATGAAACATAATATCATTTAGGCTAGCTAGGGAACCACAAAAATGTATTTCATTTCTCTCTCTCACTGGACAACCATGAGAATAAGAGAAATACCCTAACAGGCATCCAGACCCTCCACTGTCTCAGATCACCTGAGCCTGGACACTTTGCTGCAGCCCACTCAGCTCCCTGCTCAGTCCAGCGGGATGCAGAGCTGTTATTTAGGGATGCTACAGGTTGTAGATCTGCAGAAGCTCATTCCTCACTGTCTGGAGAGGTGCACATTATTTCTCTATGAAATTCATCCCCTACCAGCCTCATGAAGTGCACCTTAGCTTTAGTACTGTGCAGTTTGGTGCTCATTTTACCCCCTGTCTCCATGCTGGCCCACAGGAATGGTACAGTGCCCAGGGAGGGCTTCTACAAGATGGAGGACACACTCCTTAAACAGCAGCCAGAGTGCATGCTGTAGGGTCAGATAAATACTGTGAGCAAGGATGCTGTGGGTAGGGCAAACCAAGCACTTGCAGGGTTGATCAAGGACCCACCACGGGAAACACTGCTGGGGAAAGGTGCTTTGGAGAACATATGCTTGGTGTAAGGCTCTCTGTGGCGATTCATCTCATCCAAGACATCATCTGAAGTATTTCAGGTGAAGACTAACACCACTAGGCTCCTCGTCTTGTCAGTTGAAAGGTTCAACTTACCCCTGAGAGCAATTTTGCCTGTGTGGGACCACCTCAGGGTACCTCAAAATTCTTCTTGCTCACGTGAGCTACTGTAGCATGGCTGTTTTTTGCCTATAGCCCCTGTGGGCAGGGGTGTGAGCAAGAAAGGAAGGATCTCACCCTAACAAACGTTCCCAGGAGCCAGAACCAGATTTGTGTAACTCTGCATGCTCTCATGCTGTGCCTCAGTGTGATCCACAGGGCTGAGCCCTCCCTGCAAACTCGGCTGTGGATCTGCAGCAAGCACCAACCTTACGCCAGGGTCTGGCCCCAGCAGAAGTCCAGCAAGGGCCCAAGCTTCCAGCACCTTCTCCCCTTTGCCAAATATTCTTTGAGGGGAAGAAGCAGACTCAGCAACAGGCTCGGCCCATCTGCTCCTTGTGCTTTGGTGCTGCAAAATTAGGAAAACATCCTCCCAGCCCCTGCCAACAGCGCAGAGCAAAGGGGAGGTAGCGAGGGATGGAACACAGGCATGTGGGTGCCAGCCCTACTAACTGCAGAGGGAGGCTCCCTGACCCATGGAAGAGAAAAAGAGTCAGCCTGGAGCACCACCCAGAGTGCATGCATGCACTTTGGCATCAGAAATTCTTCCCAGATTCCTCTGACAACACAAACAGCAGAGCAAGAGCCAAGCACAGACCTCATGACTCTGTGACAGAACTGGTGGTTGAGAGCAGCAGCTGCCTGAAGGGAGTGGGAGCTGCAAGGCAGGGGCTGGTCCCATGCCTGTTGTGCCAGGACACAGGGATACAGAGAAAGCTTCTCTCTGTGCCACTCCCAGACACATCTGGGCCGTTAATAGGTCAGGAAACCTCTCCCAAGGAGCCCTCAGCAGCAACATGTACTTCTCCTCCTGGCACAGGTACCTATTGATCCCCTGCCAAGCCATGGTGAGAGAAGCAAAGGTCCAAGTGCCCTGTTTCTCTGAGAGGCAGCAAAGTGAACATAAAGACTGCAGAAAGCCTCCCAGCCCATGCTAAGACAGGGTGGGAAGCCAGGGCAGCAGGGAAGCAGCAGTCCTGCTGAGAGGGTGGCTCCTCAGGCAGCTCCCTGCTGTCATCCTGGGGCTGGGCATGCCACAGGCCCTGATTTCATCATTCTCCAGGGGCTGCTGTGTGCCACATATGGGTGCTGTGGTTTTGCCAGTCTGGAAGCTGGGCTGCTCTGCCCTCTGAGCCATTGCAGTGCAGCACAGCACTCCTTCCAGCAGCTCAGCACTTCTGGCTTTACCCCCACATCTCATCTGCTCCCTCACTCTGCCAGTGACTGAGCTGTTATTAATGGACTTGAAAATCTCCCAAGAAAATCTCCTGGTCCAGATTTTGCCTGCCCTTTGCCCTTTTGCTGATTAACTCCAAAAAGCCTCCTGAGAAACCTGCAGCTGTTGAAATGCACATTTGCACAGCAAGATGAAATCTGTCTTCTTCCTTTTCTTTTTAAGCAACAATTGCTTGCTTTTAGTAAATGGAAGAGTAATCTAGAAAATGCTTGACTATTAGGCCCACTCTTCCTTAGCATATCAGTTTACACTGCACAGAAAGCTGTTATTAACTGATAATAATTTAGTTAATATCAAGTGCTTGAGATCTTGCAGTACAGTTGCCAGCAAATGGGCAAAAGCAAGTCTAATTTATCCATCTGTTGTAGGGAGCATAAAAGGGAAAGTTGCCTTTGCTACAAGACAGAGGAGGCTGCAAGTCAGACATGTAGAAAATATCCTGACATTTCTGCCCAGCTGGCAAGACCTTTTGTGTTTGGGCTGGTAAGAAAACAGCCAAGTGAATATGTAACTTGGAAAAGGACACTTAAAGGTCAAATAAAACTTGAGCATGACCAGGCATAGCCTAAAAAAATCTTGAACTGTAAATCAGATTCTGATTAGCACTGGCTGAAGGTTGACATGAGGTTCTAACATGTGGGGACTCTCAAATGCCCATGGCTCATCACCACTCTTACAGGAATCAATCTCCCTTTGGTAAGAAGCCAAGGCCAGGCCACTGGACATTATGTCAGTTCCAAACCATCCCCCGGATCAGAGGGAAGCCCTGGAGTACCTTCAATTTCCCTGCTTGTGCTTTGTGCTCGGTTTTATCGGCAGGCCTCACTTCCCTGCTGTGTCCGCACTTGGATTTTATTTCCTTTCCCCTTCCAGGCTTGTGGGACCACAGAGTTTATAACACAGAGCTGTTCTGCTCCTGGCCAAAGCCAGCAGCATGGAAAGCAGCTCCAGGCTGGTCTGTGATTAGGCTGTATTGATTAAGCTACAATCTCTGTAGGAAGGGGAAAAGTTTTGTTCAGTGAATGCACCTGAAGCCCTCCTGGAAGGCTCTGATGGGGTCAGGGCTCAAGCACTGCAGGAAAAAGCTTGAACAGTGTTACCCTTCACTTTCTACAGGAGAGCAGAGACATTTCAGCTTGGTGCCCAGACAATGAGCCACCCCTGCCATCAGGAGGCTGGTGAGATAAAACAGGTGGATATTGGGTGAGGCAGTGGGAAAAACAGAAGACAGCAGTCAGCTCTCTTAATCCTAGTCCTCATGCTGTGAAGGTGCCCTTACAGGACAAATGTTTTCCATTTACTGCCTCTGTATGCCTCACTCACTTTTTCTTTCAGTTTCCAGCAGTTTTCTGATTGTTGTTCTACCCCAGAATGCCTCCCATTACTCCCACCAGAGAACAAAATTCTTAAAGCAGGAGACCTCCACCGAGGGCTGTCTGCTCAGCCCTGGCTGTCCTGGCCCCATCCCCATCCCTCAGGCACCTCCAGTGCTCACTCCCCAGCAGCTGGTGTATCTCCTCAAAGCCATCACAGCCACCTACCATGATCCAAGTGCCAGTCCATTCCATTGCCTCAGATCCACCCAGATATCCATCTCAATCCTCTAGGGAAGAGTCCATGTGAAATTTATCAGAGATTTTGCCATTTAAAAAATCAACAACGGACAAGCCCAAACCAACAAACAAAATCCTCAGTCTCCCAGTTGGGTTTTTTTAGGATCTCTTGCAGTGCAGCCTCGAGCTGAAGCTTTGTCAGTGTGACTGTTCTCCTTCACTAGCTGACAAAATACCCAAACTTTCCTCTACCTGAAAAGATCTGCCCTTATAAGTTATTTTCCACCACTTGTCAGTAGATAGTGACAAATCTCTCTTCCCCACAGGCTTCTCTCACAGCTGCCAGCTGCTCTTTTTCCTGGATGAACACCAAATTTAGCCACTTAGGTATTGCTGTTCACAGGTGTGACAGGAGTTTATCAAGTCCCATCAGGGCTGAAGAAACTGGGGAATTCAGCTCCTGTTTCTCACCTCTTCCCCCTCTCCCATCCTTGTTGAGAAAAGCTTTCTCTGGCAGTGGCATGGAGAACATAGCTTTTAAATGTGAGCCCAAGGGGATGAGGTGAGCAAGAGGAAGATGGGGGCCAGAACTGTCTTTGCTGGGGTCTGAGGCTCAAAGGTGGCACCACTGGAAAAGCTGGAGAGCTGCTAGTTGAAGGGTTTCTGGACACAGGGATTTTAGATTATTGCTGTAATCAAGATTAGCATTTAATAGTTTATCACAAGGAAAAGCCCTTTGAGGCTTCAGTTTCTGTCCCCTCCACCTTTGTGCTCCCTGGGATAATCAGCATTTGTGGTTTTATGTAGCTCATTGTCCTGGCCCTGTCTTCTTCTGCAGTAAGCTGGGAAGGTTTTCCAAGCTTTGTGCAGGTGGGGATGGTCATTTGTGGAGGGTGAAAAGATGTTTACTGTTTTTGATGGATTACCCCCCCTCCAGATCTAGCAGTAACAGCACTCTCCTAATTGTTAAAGCAGGATCTGATACCAGCTGGCTTTCCCAGGCACAAGCCAGCCACCCTCTGCAAATGACTGAGCAAATGAAACAATTTCATATGGCTGGTCCCCAGAGAGTGACAAATCTGCCCCTTTGTGCCATCACGCAGCAGGAGGGAGCTGGAAGTTACAAACATGTAGGTGGCTTCCACCTACACCAAGAGATAAGGGGAAATGCCAGTCTGCCCCTGGAGTGATTAATCCTGCAAATGAACCAGCATGTGCTTCATCCTAAACAGGGATGAGTTTTCTTTAATTAACATTGATTTCCATTACAGCTGATGGCTCAGATTAAACCTAAGAGCTCATTCACCAGCTCCCTTGTCTCTGTGGAAGGGACCAGGTGGAACATTTGTGCCATTCTGAAGGACTGAAGAGGCCTCAAAGATCTGCAAGGGGCTGGCACACCCCTCCCTGAAGAGGCTGGCACATGGACTGAGGGCTGCATAAATATTTCTGCACTGAGTTTTAGGTGCTCACCTGACTAAAGTCTTCCTGTGAACCTCACAGCAACTACTAAAATCTTCACAGGCAGCTGAGCTTTGAGAATCACAAAACTATCAAGCCTTTCAGTCTGGATCCAGTTTAGTGGTTTTATGGTGCTCTCTCACACCACTGATGCAGGTGTGACAAAACACATCCAGCCTTCTTTGGTCCCAAACCCTGTAACTGCTCTTGGATCCCAGGGGCTACACCAGAAGTAGCCATAAAACACAGAAATGAATCAGAAGTGAGCGATTCGAGTTGCAGAGATATTGAGGGGATGGAATGAAGTGGGTATGTGTGGAAAAAAAAAGCAGTAGGAATTGCAATAGGTAAAGAAAGACTTACATTTGATTAGCAAGCACATTCCCAGTGGAGTAACTGGGAATGAATCTGGGCCATTGCATATCTTCACCCTTGATCTTGCAAAAGAGAAGGAGAATGAAGTTTGAATTGAAAGAAAAAAAAACTGCCACAAAAAACCCTACACCAGCATTTGATCACACTTTGGATGCTTGATGAAAATATTTCCTTCTGAATTATCAAAACAAGAGCACAGAGCAGCAAGAAATTGTCACAAAATGGAATGAGACTGGAGATGAGAGTGGTGTCTCTGGGTGGCAACACTATCAACTGGCCAAGGCACTGTACCCCAGCTCAGAGTGACAGAGTTTAGCCAAATGCTGCAAGCAGAAGACTTGTTGGGGCAGAACATCTTGTTTGATCAGAAAATGTGGTCTTAACAAAGTATGAGGAAAAGAAAGCACAAGATTTGAGGTGGAGTTTTAGATGTCTCATTTTACAGAATACTGGGCATGCAGAAGCCTCTGCTGCAGTGACAGGCTCCATCTTTGCTTTAGCATGTGTTCATGGGGATGAATATCTTTAGGACAGTAAATTACCCTGGTGTCTTTCTGGATGTCTGTTTACTGAAGCATGTCTAACAAACTAATCTGAGTGAAAAAGCATTCAGAGAAGGATTCAGCAGGAACTAATGTGAGAAAGTCTTTGTATTTCTTGCTAAATAACACACATACACACACACAAAAAAGGAACAAACTTCTCTTCAGCAGCCTGTTGATGTGGTAGCTTTTTTGTCACTTTCTAGTGACAAATGCTATAAATTATATTCCAATGTAATACACAGAGCAATAAAGTTCTTTCAAATGCTTCATGTAACTAGGAGAGATGAGACAAAAGGAAGATATATTTTGATATCTGTCTCAGGCAACTGTCACCAATTAACTCAGTCCCTTCGTGATTTAATTCTCTTATCCTCACAACTTGTTGGTGAGGGCAGACTGTGCTGCTCTCCACTCCAAGGGCCCCCAAGGAACCATGACACAGAGAGACAAGGGGCTCTTTGCATTTCCCATTCTGATTCCCACCACGTTAAAGTCATGGCAAAGTAGTACTTGGAACTGAAAAAAACCCAAACCAAACCAAAACCAAACAAACAGAGCCCCTATCACTGTAAGGAAAGAAAAGAGCAGGGTCCAGTCTGCATTCTACTGTAATAGCTCAGTGTTGAACTCCCCTGCTCTCCAAGTCAGTGACTTATGCTGCCTTGCTTAACCAAGACAGATCCAAGGTCAGGGTCACACGTGGATCCAAATACAGAATTTCAGGCCTGCTTTGGTTTATTTTAACTGGCTGATCTGTTGCAGTATTTTAGAAAAAGCTGGTCCTCTTAGTTCCTGTAGGAAAGGAAATAGCTTCCAAAGGTTTCCCCCCTTAATGTAAATAAGCTGCAGCAGCTGATGGAAGCAACACGATTGCAACTCTATTAAATTTCAGTGCATGTAATACATGTCCCTGTTGGTTATTCAGAGTATATATAATGCTCTATGCACCTGGCAGAGTAAGAGCAGAATCTATGATTATTAGTCCCCAGATATATGCTTAGTTCAGTCATTTGCCCA
The DNA here is from genome assembly GCA_013400435.1 of Pycnonotus jocosus. Taxonomy (NCBI): domain Eukaryota; kingdom Metazoa; phylum Chordata; class Aves; order Passeriformes; family Pycnonotidae; genus Pycnonotus; species Pycnonotus jocosus. The sequence continues at coordinate 166,057 of VWYP01021594.1, forward strand.
ATTATATTACCTGGGTATTTGCTTGAATGAAGAAGTGAATGGCTTTGGCTTTGTTCATTCATTCTTCATTCACTTCTCAGTGTTCTAGCAAATGAAAAGCAAATTAAATCCTTGGTATGTGCTTGCACAGGCACAACAGGTTTTAAATTAACTCATCCAAGTGAATCAGACCCAGACCAAATACACAAATTCCATTATCAACAAAAATGGTGAGGCCACACATAGAATACTGGGCTCAGTTTTGGACCCCTCACTACAAGAAAGACATTGAGAGACTGGAGCATGTCCAGAGAAGGGAAACAAAGCTGGTAAAGGAGAACAAGTCTTAAGAGAGGTGTCTGAGGGAGCCTGGAGAAAAGGAGGCTCAGGGGAGACCTTATCGCTCCCTACAATGGCCTGAAAGGAGGGGGTAACCAGGTGGGGGCCCCTCGCAGCTAACAAGTGACAGGATGAGTGGACATGGCCTCAAATTGTCCCAGGGGGAGTTTAGATTGGATATTAAGAAAAAATTATTCACAGAAAGCATTGAAACAGGTTACCCAGAGAAGCAGTGGAGTTCACCATCTTTGGAAGTGTTCAAAAAATGTGTGGATATGGCACTGGAGAAAATGGTTTGGTGGTAAACATGATGCTGATGCTGGGTTAACAGTTGGGACTTGATGATCCTAGAGGTCTTTTCCAACCTTTACAATTCTATGATTCTACCCTTGGACCACCATGTTCTATCAACTCCAGCCCCTCTGAAAGTCAGAGCTGAAAAATCACCTGGTGATCACAAATCATACTAGGAGGATAGTCACACACATAATATACACAAATAATAAAGAAACAAATAAAATCAATCAATCATAGGCAGGAAGGAAAAACTAGGCTTATGTAGAAGGTGAGATTTGCCTTAGTAAGAAACCAACTGTATAATTACATCTAGCTACATAATGAAATCTTTTCTGATTTGTGCAGCTTTTACCTGTACTTCCCAGCAGTTAATAACTCTTTCCAGAAATATGTGTTACCATTGCATTCAAGTGGAGTTTGCATTATTTACTTTAATTATATATCTAATTAAAAAAAGAAGAAGAAGAAGAAGAAGAATGCCTCATTTCACTTGCCCACAGACCACCTATGAAGAGGGCAAACCTTTCCATATTTATGTGTCTGTTTTCTTTTCCCAGCTTGTCATTATGTGATTCTAGAGGCTCAGACTCACTTTGCCAAAGCCAGGTCTCAGAAGATAAAGGGTTACAGTGGCTGCTGCTCCAAGCTGGCAGTCTGTCAGCAAGACAACTCAAGTCCCATTCCCAGTCACACATAACAGTTGTTTTAATTAGGCTCTCTCCTTTCCCCAAGAATTGTCCAACTCATCCAGAAAAGGCCATTTTGCTTGTGATAACCTCATGTAAATAATCTCAACTTCCATAGCATAATTTCTCACTCACTCCTGGGAAAAGGTCAGGGTAGGAAATATAACAGGAAAACTGTTCCCAGCACATTCCCACTGCTGGGTCACTGAGGTTCATAGTCCATGCTAACTGACTTCTCCTGTGATGAGTAATTGTTTGGAGATGTCACTGCAACAACGATCTACATTTAAGGCATGGCTTGCTGCAGACAGGATTTATTCTTTCAGAATCCCCTTGTTATTATTGCAATTAAATTGTTCCTTCCCTACAAACACAGTGGTAGTTGAAGATTTTCTGTGAGCATTCCTGTAGGCAATCTTAGCATAACAAAAGGACATTCATTCAAGAGCTGCATGTTTCCATCAGACTTTAATCTCCTGAAAACAAATTTTCAAAGCATATTTCCAGCACAGCTCTCCTTAACCAGAGAGTTGCTAGGGGAAGTGAAAGACCTTCACAGGTAAGTCAGTAGTTATCCACAGGATCTGACATTCACTTCTTTTAAAGCAAATTGTTTGACTCTTTGAGTCACATAAAATATTTTTTATTAGAAAGAGAAGTTAGGGAAAAAAAAAAAAACAAACCAACCAAAAAAAACCTCCAAAAGAAAAAGAAAGTAAAATCCAAAAAGAATCCCAAGGGGAACTGAAATCACAGCCTCTCTCACAACTCATCTCAGAGCTGGCCTTGCTCCATTCCTTTTCCCAGCCTAATGCCACTGTGAACCAGTGAAAATCTGTTCCTCCTCTTCCATGGAGCTGGAGTCTCTGCCAGCTTTGCTACCTGATTTCTACAATTTCTCTGTGGCCATATAAATGCCAGAGCCAGTAAAAGGAAAGACACAGGACCATGCAGGGGTCAAGGGAAGAACATTCCCTTCCCTACCTGGCAGCTGTTAGATCACTGATGGGAAACTGCACCCCAAAGTGCCCTCCACATTCCTGCCCTTCTCTGTCTCCAGGGCCCTACTCAATCACCTTAGCCAGGAACTGGGCTCAGCTGACTCCAAGCAGCTCCCCAGCTGAGAAAACCAGTTACCTGTAGGGGTCTTTAATGGTGCTATTTTTTATGCCCTTGTATCTCATTCCCCTTTTTTTTTTGTTAATATTGAAAGGCCACTTGGTTCATGGACATTTCCTAACATGATGATGGCCATATTCTAATGTCTGAAAGAAATAGTGCAGGGTTTCCACAGCAAGTTCTTCTGCAGGAGCAGCCAACACCCTGAGCTACCTGCCAGGCTTCTCATCCAGGCACCTATCCCTGGTTTGATGGACACCTCAACAGGCAGGGAACAACCCCAGCCTGCCAGGGGTTACACTGCAAGGTGACACTGCTGTGGGCACGTGGCTGGAGTCTACAGCAACCTGCAGACAGGAGCCCAGACCTGCCTGGCTCCTCCTTCCCTTGGGAAAGAGGAATGTCCCAGCAATATCTGTTTGTTCTCTGTGGTGGTTATGGGATGCAGCTAGAGCAAGAACCACATTTGTCACAGAGCTGCTCTGAGAGGAAACTTTCTGTTTTGCCTGCCTGAGTAAATTGAGTAACAAAGGAGTCCTAACCTTTTCCAAAGGTCACCAAGGCTCCAGGGTCACAGCCAGTTCTTTCTGCTTTCTGAATGTATGATCTCTTCCTTGGAACTCTGCAGCTCTGTAAAACAGAGGAATTGGTGCTATACTTCAGTAGCACAAGAAGTTAACACAAGGTGCTTCGAGACTAAATGCGATATATGTGTAAATTTGATTATTTTAATAGACCTTCACATAGTACTTCACTACATGAAGGTCTATTAAAACTGCTATTTACTAACATTATTTTTCCTAGGCTATTTTCAGCAGCATTTTCCATATGTAGCTTGGATTTATTCTCCCTTCACCTATTTAAATTATTCCTACAGGAAAGGCTGAGGGCTTAATAAGAAATTTGAATGGTACCTGTGTATTTTATCTCAGGTGGCAAATCTGACACTTCTGAATTAGTGCAGGGCTTTGTATTACAGTCTGCTAGTGAGGGCTGTGAGGTCTTGTCAGATCTCATAAACCAAACAAGGTGGATCCTTGGGTGGAAACCTTGGAAGAACACCCACATGCCACGTGAAGTAGTATTTCACCTTCTGAATCATCAGTCTTGCCCCTGAGTCATTTCTACAGCAGGAGTTCAGCTAGGTGGCTGAGGTTCTTTGCAGAGAGTTATTATAGTTACTAACATTCAGAATACATTTTGAGGGAGTCCTTACCATCTGTGGTCATTAAAGAGCTCAGAGTTATTACCCCACAAAGAACAAAACTCTACATAGGTATTTTTTACAGGTAGCAGGCAGTACTTTATCTTAGAAAATCCTGCCAGCAATTTCACTTGGATTCAGTAATTTTGTCCTTTTGTCTGCCTGCAACAATGCCAAACCTACAAGGTTTTATTTTTCCCAGGCATTTGGGAATAACTGCTATTACAAGAGAACCAAATGCTGACCCATCCAACAGCCTCCTGGAATTTTTAGAGAATGTGGAAGGGAGCTGCAGATGCTTGATACATCTCTGAATCTGGCCCCAAAGGAGTGTGGGTTCTGGAAGCAGCTGAGCAGTGCAGAACACTCCGAGCTCCTTCTCCCCCTCTGAGAGCAATTAAGACCAGGAGAATGTGCCTTCAGAAAGAAATCCACACTTGCACACCTAGAGGGGTGCTGATGCATCCAATGCTTGGTGCATTCCCAGGGTTTGAAGACCTGATGCATTCTGAAAATGGGCTGAGTCCTTGGGGCCCCTGCCCTTAGCACAGAGGTGTGCTTGAGCTGCCAAATTACAACATTGTACAATGTACAATTTCATGTCTGGATCTCAAAAACACCCAACCAACACCCTTTTTGCACCTGGAATCTGGGTTTAGGAATCATCTTTAATTTTTCCACACTATTAGCTTAAATCCTAGTTGTCTACTCCTAGTTGCCTTTGTTGCTTTGCAAAATTAATGCAATTTTCAGCCACAAATACTGGGTTTTTTTGCTTTAGAACAACAAATGCTAGCCTTCTCTAAGTGTTTCTATAAGTCCTAAGAAACATGTTCTCCCCGGTCCATTCAATGCTTTGAGGGGAAAAATTACATTTTCCTGTACAGAGCCATTTATAATTTATTTTTAATTTGTATGTATGGTACAGTTTTGTCTGGGGAGCTTGCTACTGCAGCTCATGCAATTTAATATTTCAAGAAGATTAGGATAAAAAATGGCTTGTAGAAACTCAATGACAGCTTCATTACTGAGTTCTCTTTCTAACCATGAAAGTTAACCCAGGCTTCTTGCTCCCTCCCATAGGTACAATGGCTTTTTTGTTTTCTTTTTGATTCCATTAGGGAGCCTCCCTTAGTGGCTTGTTTCTTCCCTCAGTGACAGCTACATGACCTTTGTCAGGTGTGAGAGCCTATCAGCGTAGATGCAAAATGTAAGATATTTCTTCAGTAAAAATTGGTGATCAAAACCACGCTTGGAATAGTGACTGCTTATTTATCATACTTTCCCTGAAGAGCCTCAAAGTGTTATCATTGAAAAGCCTGAGAAAGCTGTGTTGTCAAAAACTTGTGAGACTGAGAAAACATAATTGCTTCGTTATGTAAGAATGGTTTGTTGTAGCTTCTGTTGCTTTGCTGTCTAACAGAGACAGTGCTTGTGGTTTCAGCTTCTCCGCTCAGCTTTGGCACTATGACTTGTTCACCAAAATATTTTTATTTACTTCTGTACCCATGTGACTTGAATGGTGTTATCAGATGAATGTTTGGTATCACACTAAGGGGTTTAGAAGTTAACAAGCCCGAACCAGAGATCCCTACAGCACTGCAACAAACAGTAACCAGCTGCACGCACACACTGTTCCAACATCACAGAAAATGAGTTCATGTAAGGAACTTTCAGCAGGCCACTACAAAAATCAGGAGTGTGTCATGAACAGTTATTGCCAGAGGAAGCTGGGAGCAGGGATAGTAACATTTCATCCATGTGATCACACCCAAACGATGCCCTTTTCCGCAAAACATGGTCTTGGGATTGGCACAAAGGAGATTTAGGTATATCTCGCAGGTTTATGCCAAAATTACATCCATACTGACTTAAACTGTTTGGGAATTATTACTAGCCTCTATCCTGTCTATGTACTTAGGATGAGGCACCCAAATCTTAATGGTTCCCTAGAAATTAATAGGATAATAATAATGTTTTGACTTCTAAAGATCTGTTGGCCTCAAGCTGAGAAAAAAAAGTTGCCAGCTCACATCTCTCCATGAGAACGAAAAATAACAAGGATGATGGCTCACCATCTGTTCAGCAATTGATATGGAGAGGTTGGAGGATCTCAGTCCAGTTCTTAGCAGATGTCTCTCCGCGGCATCCGTGCCCACTGAGGGTGTGCTCACCCGTGTGTGCTCAGCTGTGTGCACAAGCAAGGCTCAACACCAGCACTGCCTGCACATTGCTCTTGCACATGCACATCCAAGTCCCTCCTTTTCCCTCCTTCCTTTCCTCCCAAGTCCCTCCAATTTCAAGCTGCCTGAACCCTCAGGTCCTGCTGACACCAGAGCATTACAGTAATTGGGATCAAACTTGAGCCACACAGCAGATTGTTCTGGGCTCCCACTGATGTATGTTACACCCCTTTAATTATGCCTGTGAGAAGGCACTAACAGGCAAAGTTCTCTAATATATTATTCCCTTCTAACCACCTATTAACACCACAGATGAGAATTTTTCCGCTGGATGCATTCTCTCACTCCAGTTACATGTTCCTTTGCTGCATCTGTAAGCTGTATCAACTTCTGAAAGGTTTCAATTTCACTTTAGAAAGACAGTGCACCTGCAAATCTTAGCTCATACAGGGGTCTGCATTCAGAGCTTCACCAGTCTGCTGTCTACAGCAAATTGGAAAAAAGGCTGTTAATTTAAAACCACACCACAGGATATGCCTTCCAGATGAGTTACTTCATATTTGATTGAGCATTTACTTTTCTCACCTACAAGGTTTTGATTGGCACTAATCTTGCTGGATGGGGTGTCCTGGATCCAACTGGCTCAGACTCCAGCACAGACTTTATGCAGTCAAAGGCTTTACAGGAAAACTCTGTGCTGGGAGGTGTGATCACAAACACAGATACTTTTCCCTGGACTAATTTAATTTAAATGGGCAGATGAAGCTCCCAGCTTCAGTCTTCCAGCCTTGGGGAGATCAGCAGGCCTGTGCAGAGGGAACCTGCTCCTGTTCCTGCTGGAAACACTCTGATGGGAGCTTGCTTTATCCTCCCTTGTCACATACTACAGCCAACGTAGAGGAGTGTGCAGTGGGAAAATGGCTCATCTTTGCCTGATGAGTGAACAGAGGAGAGCCAAGGGATGGTAAGGGAAGAATAGAAAAAAATGGCAATGTATCCTGTTTCTGAACAGAGAGGCAGCTCCTATATGACCAGGAAGAGCTAAGTCCTAAACTGTGGAAAGAGAGAAGAATAGTGAATGGGAACCACTGCTGTCCTTGAGTTACACAGACTGGCTGGGGGGCACAAGCAGCTCCTCTTCTTTGAGTATCTCATGGGCATCACTAAGGACAGACACGTCTCAGAATCTACAAAATCTACGCTTTTCTTTCCCTCAGATACAAAATTGGATTCTATTAGTCTTGGAAAATGCACTAGGAAAAACTGGAAATTCACGAGTCACTGGCAGCTCATGGCTGGAGACACATCCTGAAGAATCACTATTGATTTTCTGTGTTCTCATACTCACCCCTAGGCATAATTTCTTGGCCACTACCCAGGGACAGGATGCTGAGCCAGATGGACCTTTACTCTGAGCAAATGTGGCCTTTCTGATGTTCCCGTGTAAAGCATGACAAACTGCTACTTACAAAAAGCAGTAAAAATCTTCATTTACTGCTGACAAAAACATCAGTTTAATATCCATTATCTCCACCATTAAAAGTCCAGGTACATGCTTCTTGTTTTGTAATGAAAACAATAAAAGCAAAAATACTCAGAGACGGGCTATTTACTAGCTCCTTCATCAGTTGTTGATTCTAAATTTTCTGATTCTCTTCTAGCTTTTGAGATTAAAACCAAAAGGAAAGGTAAACTGATATTGCAATGAAGAGCCACCACAAGAACAATTCCTGCAAACCTCTGAAAAGTTTGGAGAATAGCCCAGTCAGCTGTTTTCCTTGCATTGTACAATCTTATTGGCATCATGGATAGTTTGTCTTCCCCTGAGAACTCCATGAGGGTATCAAACCACAGAGAAGTATGTCTACAATGGTTGAACAGTGTTGGTAGACTCTTTTTTCCTAGAACAGTCTTGTACAATTAAAAGTTGCCATTTGAACACTGGTGGTTTCAATCCTTATGACATATTTTGCAATATTTTTGTGCATTTTTAAAGTTACTTTTTGAGAAAAAATATTGAAAGTTACATCCTCATTATTGGTTTGAAAGGAAATGAGTAATGAATGACAGGTATCTCACAAGGACAACTACCCAAGTCCAGAACAGACCAAGAATTTCCTGCTTGGGAATGTGATGGGACACAGCACAGGATAATACAAGGCAGACAGCAGGCTTTAAGGAAGAATAAAATTATGTCCTCCCTCTCATCTCTGGGTTCATTGATTTCATAAACACGTGGGACAATATTAAATTACAGCTTCAGTACTGATACTTGATAGAAGTGAACACAAAAGCTGTGGAGCACTGAGCTCCCACTGGTGCCTGTGACACCAAATGGATCATCTGTGTTGGCACTGAGAACAAGCACAGAAGGAAGTTTGCTTTGAAAGTCACAGCAGTGACTGGGTGTCAAAACCTTGGGGCTGGCACTCAGCTCCCAGCAATGCACCAGTGCTCTGCCCTTTCAGCTGGAAATGCATCACTGAATCACATTTCTTGCAGTGAATGATTCGATAGCTGCTGGTCCCTTGGCCTTAGATCAGCTGGTGAGAAACCCATGCTGGAGCTCACTGAGTGAGCTGTTGGAGCTGTGTGCTGGGATTGCTCAGAGAACACCTCATCTGGGGGATAAATGACAAATCTGTTTGTGTTTGTGTATAGACCCTTTAAGGAGAACTGGTTGCATGACCTTTGATTGAAATGTCTCCTTACATTTGGTGTTTTACAACTTGGACAATTTTCAGTGACATGGGCCCATCCCTCCTATATTGGCCAAGGTTGGATTAGTTTTGAAAGTTCATCCAAAATGGAAGGCTATTAAATATATATATGTATGTAGTCCAAATTACTGGACCTTTGTTTTGCCTCTGAAATGTTCTTGTACATGCCTGTCACCTCTTAAAAAGAACACTGGATTTACTGCAGTAAGAGCAAACCCATGATTAGCCCCAAAGAGAATAGCATTCCATTGTCCAAGTAAAATGTATTGTTTTATAATACTGCAGTTTTATTTCCTTAACAAAGATGCAGGTACTAAATTATTGAATCCAGCTCTGCTCTTTTCACCCAAACACAGACACTCCTCAAGTATTTTCCTCCGGACTATTCAGTAGAGTTAATTTATGAAAAACAAACTGCAAATCTTTTTACAGGGTTGCAACTTGGAGGAGGCATTTGTAAAAATACTTTTAGAAAAGCATTTGTTTTTCCAACTCCAAAATAATGACTCCTCTAATAATGGCCATTTTTAAAATGAAAGCCCAGTTGATAATGTTAAAAATTAACCATTGTCACACTTTTTCAAAAAATTTCTTGATAGTATGAAAATGCCACAAGGCAGTTTTCATTTTGAAGCTGTTCAGTTTCTTCTTTGCTTTAAAGATGCTGACCAAATTTTAAATTTTATTTGGCTTCTGTGTAAGGTCCTCTCCACAGAAAACCATATCATTTCTTGAGTTTACCCAGATAAAGTTTTGAGCAGAGCTTTCCTTTCCATTATGAGAGCAAACCTGATCCTGCAAAAGCAAGCATAATCCTCTCGGCATTACTACCAACTGCACTTCAGTGTACTTGTAAAAACACATTCTCCTAGCCTAGCAGCCACATTAGAAACAGCTGTGGGTCATGCCAAGTACTGTTAGAGAGATTAATTTATCTTTTCTTGTAAAATCTCTTGGAAGACAATCACAACCCCCACAAAAAAAAAAAAAAAAAGTAATTTTGGTTTTGGGGACCGAGCCAATTAATATTTAAAAAGCAGATGGGTCTCAGCTTGGTCCTTTTAATGTAACTTGGATGTACTCTGTTGAGCTAATGCCTAATAAATTTGTGGGTGTTTGCTTAGAAATGGCATTTAATTCAAACACTGGTTCAGTATCTGTACTTTAAAGGGTCAAGTAGAGCTGCTGAATTTGGAAGAGAAGGAAATTCAAATGCTTCATTTGCTCATTTAGAAAAGGTGGAACTTAGAGAAGAGTAAGACCAGAGTGGTAAATAAGACTCAGGAATGTGACAGAGACAGCAGAGCTTGTGCACAGATGCACACAAAGAGGTACCTGATGTGCAAAGGATTGCTCACATTTTTAAGTCATGTTAGAATGAGACCTGCTGGCTCCTGAGTTATCTGTAAGGACAAGGTGAGGAGCATTTCACAGAATCAGTTAGGTTGAAAAAACCTCCTCGATGGAGTCCAGCCTATGGCCAAACACCCCCTGGTCAACGAGACCATTGCTCTGAGTCCTTTCCTTAGAGGCCTCCAGGAACAGTGACTGCAGCACCTGTGCTGTTGAAGAAATACTCTCCTAAACTCTTACTCTGTGAAGTTCACTTTGTGCCATTGGAATAATTAATCTGCCCTAGAGGAGGTTCCTGGATGGAGAATTCTCTCTTGGATTCAGCTTTTAGGTGTCATGATCCAGAGTTCCAATTCAATCTCAGACCTGGTTTAGCATGACAGTGGGCAAAACCCTTCAATTGTTTCAGAGCATCCAAGGGAGAGGACCAAAACTCTGGCAGTGATGTAGCATTGCTCAGTCAGAAGTGGCTCAATACACAGAGGCCTTGCAGCAGAGACCTTTGTGTTCCTTACAGTGAATCTCCTTTACACTGTCCAGGTGTTTCTGGCTGAGAACAGATTTCAGAACATGATTTTACATGAAAGAAATGAGAGGATAGTTTCCATCTTGGTACAAATACCAGCTGCAAGTCAGTTTTCACCCTCCCTTAGATCAGCCTCACTGAGGGGTTCAGTTGTGATGCTGCAGTTCCCCTTTGCTCATGACAGCTCTGTGGAAAACACTGGCCTCACCTTCCCCACACTGCCTGAACAATACAATAAACACAGAATGTTTTGACAGCATCTCCTCTGAACTCTGGAAACAGAGTTTGCTGGAAACACCTTAAAAAGCAAGTCGGAATTCTGAGTTTACAGAAGGGAGTCTTACTCAGTTTATCTGTTCTACGTTCTTTTGTAAATCTTATCTTTACTAACGAAGCAGCAAGCACAGGGGAATGAGCTGGATTTTATCCTGTCTCTGGCACTACCAGCAGAACTCTCAGTTCAGCACTATTTGTAGATTTTCTCTTGCTTGGCCGATGTGAGATATAGAAGACATTTCTCCGGCAGAGGATGAGTCTGTGGTCAGATTCTGTGCTGCAATACAGACTCAGGGGTTTCAAAGTGGATGCTGTGGCACAGTCATGCTTCAAAAGTAATGGTGAGCTTCTATACTCTTTCTACTCAATGTTTTTCAGAGTGAGTCCTCAAATTTTCAAAGACAAATGTCAGAGATGTGGAGCCAAATTTTGCACTGTTTGAAACAGCACCAATTTATATATTTTACAGGAGATCAATCTCTTTAAAAAGAGTCCTGCTGATTTTTATCTATTCTTTTCTTTTAGGCTTCTTACAGAATTATTTTTAGTTAGCATTTAAACAGAATTTCCTGCTCTCTGGAGGAAACCCCAGCCTGACAAAAGGCTGTCAGGATCCTCCTAGCACCTTTCAGTATGGGAATCAAGCTGGCTGCATTTTGGAAGTAGTTACTGATTTTATTAAAGAAGCTTATGGAGCCCTAGCAGGCCTGCCAATTGACTGCATGCTTTCAGACGTTTTTTGACAAACACAGTTTGATTTTTAGTTCCTTCACCAGATTTTTCCATTATCTCCCTTGACACATCAGCTTCTTACCACACACAGGTCACTACTGATCACAGATTAGGAGCTTTTCTTTTGAAGGTTCGTACACATACATTCCTTCTCTGCTCTCCAGCACATTCATTTTTGTAAATTTCTCCTTTTAACCCTGATGGGCAAATGGCACTAGCCCTGTGTTTGCTCTCTCTCACTGCCTGATTCACAGCACAGTCAGAAATGGCAGCAACATAACACAGGACAACTTACATCCAATATTGGAATAGATATTACAGTGACTTACAGCAGAAGGAGAACTGTAAAAGATTTCTCACCTGGAGCTATTACACAGATCAATTTACAGAGGAACACATCCTGATGCCAAGCATAGGACAGCCTAAATTAGAGATGCCAAGGATCAGGCCTCTTCACAATTCAGTGCACTCTCAGTTACACCCAGAATCAGTGGTAGTTGCAGATATAGATGCAGATGCAGAAGTCTCTCTCAAGAGAAACCTGATATGGAAGACAGTCTCTCAAGCTGCCAGCAATGAAGAGTTTCTCCTTACAATATAATACCAGTCACCTTAAAAACTTTACATTTTGGGCATATCTTGGAAGGAGAGTGGAGGCAGACACAGCTTCTGCAGTCATAAGTAAATGTCAACATGTTGAACAGGAGATCTGCAGTGTGAGGTTTGTCACAGTGCTCAGAGCTGACTCTGGATAAGTTTTGAAGAGAATTCAGGATCTGTGTTTGCAGAGTAGCTGAGGTTGAGCTATAACAGCCATTGCCAGGATAAACAGCTGAGACTACAACTCTGACTTCCAGTTCTGATTTTGTCTTATGGAACACCTTGCATGTCATCATTCCCAATGCCATTAACAGCCACAAAGCAAAAATGAGAAACCTTTTTCCTTTTCTGTTTTATGTGTTAATGTGGCATTAAAAAAGAAAAACCAGGGAAGAATATTAAGGTAAGAAAGAAATAATACTGCCATTCTGAAGACACTTTAATTCAGCATCAACCTGCCAACTATGAAAAAGAGAGTCTTTGGAAGCTGCCACCGCCATCTATAATGTTTCACAATGGATTTAACACAATGCCTCTCCAGATATAAAGAAGCAAACAGCACCAGTCCTGAGAAAAAAAAATTGCTTTGATATTTTTTCAGAAGGAGGAAGAAGGTTAAGCAGAACATTGGTATTCACATCCCATCCTCCTTTCTTCACCTCTCCTTTCCCATGATGACTTAGGGTATTTTATATACAACAAGCCCACTATTTACATTAAGGAAAAAACACAGCCTACCTGCTAGATAGCAAACATACCCCATATTTCAGAAGAGCAATAATGTGGGAAATGACTTACCATGTGTGATTCAGTCTTGTGTTTCAATATGCAGATTGGCATCACCACAATCATCGCTGCAGTGCGAACAGTTAGCACAGAGGATCACAGATTTAGCTGCAAAACACAGCTTTTAGGCACCGTGTTGCACACTGAACTCCCCAGGCCCAAGAAGTGCATTGGGACAGATCCTCAGAAGCCAGCTCTGCAAGAGTTTATAATGCAGAAGAAAACCCTGGGGTTCAGGCATCTGAGTGGCAGATGCACCAAAGTTCAGCTCTGGCCTCTGCTCTTGCAATCTCCAGCTGCCCTGTGGTGTGGCAGCAGGATGGAGGGAGGAGCAGGTCTTGGGGTCACCCTGCTGTGCTGCAGGCAGGGCACAGGTAAGCCAGGCATGATCTGGGGTCAGGCACGGGCTGCAGGTGAGCTTTATTATTCATGAATGACACCTGCCCACGTCAAATGCCCCTGTGGGGAGCGTTAAGAGGAAGGGATAGAAATGAAGCCCAAAGCTGCACACACCATGCCTTGTAAGAGCCTAGGACACCTTTTCCTCTCTGCCATCCCATTGCTACTAAAAGAATAACCTGATCATTGATGGCTGTGTGGCAGATAAGCTGCCTTTCATCGTTTCTCCCCCAGGGTGATCTGGTTCATGCTCTTCCTCCCTTCCTTTCCCCACTCCCTCCTTTCCCCATTCTCTCTGTCCTGAAGTTCTGCTCTTCTTCTCTGACAAAGGGGACTGCACACCCCCAGCAAGCAAAGCCACACCTGTTGGGCCTGCTGTTGCTAAGAGACTGAGAGAGAAAGATCCTACCCACTCAAATTCCCCTACAAATCCCAATATTCCTCCCATTGCTGCTCTCCATCTCCAGCCCTACTGAGATACTGCTGATGCAGCCTTGGTAAAAAACAGGTCCATATGGGTTTTATGGGACGTTTTCTCCCACAGAGCAGCACTACTGAGAAAGTCCCAAAATATGATCCTACAGTAGATAGCATGTCATTAGGGAATTAGCACAGATACAGGTGCAAGCTACTCTTGTGGAAAACCACCAAGGCCAGAGGAGGTCAGAGATCTTGCCTAGATCTAAAAGGCACATGTAGATCTAGACAGATTCACAAAAAAATTCTTGGAAAGCCAAGCTAAAAGTGGGCCCTTAGAGGTCACAGCAACTAGCCCAGCACAGGACTGGACTGCTCTACTGCATAAAGTCCCTCCAAATGTTACTAATTATGATTTTATATCTATGTTCAGGTTGATTTCCCCCCTTCCCCTAGAATGCAGAGGAGTTTACTCTGACAATACTCCCGACAGGAGTCTCTCTCAAGCTTACAGAAAAGTTGGCAAACACCAAATAATAACAAATCTTATTGAGATGGAGAAAATATGGGGTAAGTTTCTAAACTCTCCTGAAGTATTGTCATATTGCTAGGCTGACAGAGTTATCAAACTGCTTCAGTCCCTGACAGTTGTGACAGACTTTTGCAGACTCATAATAGTTCACAATTTCAAGGCTTGTTTGCTGCCTGTGTCTTTCAGGCACACAACCTGCAACTTGCTGGATTCTTAATTTTCCATTAAATTGGAGACACTGATGAGTGTGTATGGAGAGAGTTCAATCATCACACCAAAACCATGGAAATATGCCAGTGGGTGATGTCAGGATACCTTTGTATGTGCACAGAAATGGCTTAGGCTGGAAAGCTTCCCCAGCTGAACAGGAAGCATAAGGACAGTAGATTACAGAGACTGAGAGAAGACTATCTCAATATCTTAAAAAAAAAAAATCAAGGTTATGAACTGGCTAAAGAGCTCCAGATTAATTTTACAGAGAGAGTAGGGCTTGGGGTACAGCACCAAACAACTTCAGAAGTACCCACGGGAATGCTATTAGTTAATAAAGGGAGCAAAGAGATTTGGGACAAGTCTGTGGGAAACTGGGGCTTCTGTTCCACCTTTACAAGTTGAACTTTCCATTCATAAGCAAGATAGACAGAGGAATACCAGACAGGTCACCCTTAGAAAGGCACAATTAGATGGCAAACTAGCCATCTGCTTGTGCCTTTGTCAACAGGCCTGAAAAGCCTTACCCTGTCGCCCTTGGTTTTACAGGCTTTACTTTGATTTATGATGTTTTCATATGCCTTCTGATGTTTACAGAACTTGGAGCTGAGTTCTCACACTTTCAATGTAAATAATGAGATGTTTACATTTTTCTCGTCTCGGAGGAGTTTCTTGAGTGATG
>VWYP01021594.1:191612-312975 GCA_013400435.1 Pycnonotus jocosus
CCCCAAGGATCCGCGGGGCAGCACCCGCGCCCCACCGAGCGGAGCGGGCGAGGGTCGCTGTTGCCTCGGGTGGCACCAGGGACCGGGGCTGGGGCAGCCGCCTGACCCCGCTCCGCCACGCCGCGGGCACGGCCGGTCCCCGGCCCCGGGCACAGAGCATCCCCCGCGCCTTCCGACCCCTCCATTCTCGCCGGGCGGGAATCGTGCGGCGTAGAAGGGGTTCAGCTATTCCGGCTCTCGCGAACTGTGATTTCAGTCAGAGAACCAAAGCTCACGGTGACCACATCACTCGCTAGCTAGAGACGAGTTTCAGAGCCCATCGTCCCGGGTTTTCTAAGGAGACCCCTGGAAAATGTTAGAACCGTTGTCCAGAGAAACTGGAGATTCGCCGTTTCTCAAGATAAAGTCTCTAGTGTGCTCAAGTCCCTAAGATGTGGCTGCATCCTTTCTATGTTTCCTTTCCTCCACCTGAATTAGGAATTGCTTACTGCAAGAGGAGCTTAAGAGTTTGAACACTACAAAAGCCCCTGGAATACAAGGCTAAATACAAACATTCTATCTGAAAGCACAATAACTACATTAATAAAAAACCAAAACCAAACAAAATAATCCATAACTCATTAATGCATACCTCAAGTCTCTCATAGTCCATTTCTGGCTGCTGTTACTGCAGCCACCACAGAAGCCTTCCTTGTGATATGGGACTATCCTCCACCTAGCCCTGCTTTTGAAGAGCTACTGCCTGTCTTTAATTGCTTCCTGTGCTTCAGGTGGCTTAATTCTTTAACAAATCTGAAATTCTTGGCATTGATTGAAGTACTACCCAAGTATGAGTGGGATGGTGTGTGCAACATGTAGAAATTATTGCTATTCTGGTGTGCTTGCTCTGCACCTGTGGATGTATTCCAGAGGAAAACTTGCACCTTTTGAAATACCTCTGAGTGTTCCTGTGGAAGCACTGGTATGTTGTGTGCTTCCAGATGCAATCCTTTATGCTCAGGTGTGTTGTTTTCACATCCCTTGTGTGCAGCCACCTGAAGAACCTCAAGTGATGAATCTAAGACAAACTCTGGAGCTGAGTTCTGTCACGGGGCTTTGTTTTTCCTGGGGCTTCGTTTCCCACTTTGGAGAGAGAAGTTCAAAACCAGAGTTGTCAAAGCGAGTGTTGTTTTCTGTTGGCACTGAAGACAACACATTTTCACTTTAGAGGTACAGGAAAAAAGCCTGACTTACCACGCCCTTTTCCTTACCCAAATTATTTGACACTTCACAAAGCACAGTATAAGACCCTCAGTGTTCTCCCTTCATCCCAGTAGGGCAGATCCCCATAAGCCATTCTCATGCTGGAATTGGCTTGAAGTGTGGTTCTCTGCCCGGAGTTCTTCCTGGGTGCTGGTGTGGGTCTGCTGGGGGTGGCCAGGGTTGTGCCTTCCCTTGTGCAGAAGGTTCCTAAGACAGGGCAGCAGATAGCGCTGCCTTCCTGAAGGTGAGAGTTCAGCGCTCCCAGCCCGTGCTGGTTGAAAGCTTGGGAGCTGAATCTCGACTGTGCAGCTGTGTTGGTTGTGTAACCACTGACAGGCTGGACCAGCACAAAATGGTTTTAAATTCTATTTTTAATTCTATTTGGTATTTTTTAAATTGGTAGAAATTTAAAAAAAAATGTTTGCCCTTTGATGCACTGATTTCAACGTTAGGATCTGGTTGGCTGTGCCACTGTTTCTCCTAGTACCCTGTTGCAAAAGTAGTAAACCAAACAAACTACAAATGAAAAGGAATCCTTCCCTGTGGCATCCCCACAGCCTGGTGAAATGCCGTGTTTTGGAGATGCATCCCAAGCTCAGTATGCAAAGCATGGCTCTTAGTTTGTACATAAATGAACCATTCTGTTAATGAAGCTGCTAATACTACATGCATTTTGAGAGAAAACTCAGTCTGAGATGACACACCTGACTAGAATACAGCTATTTACAATCTCAGCCACATCCTGTCATGTATCACATAGCCCACACACAGGGGGAAACAGGAGGATCACGAATCTACTGGCAGGAATGTCCAAGGTAAAAAGAGATTTTGTGTCATTGTTGTGCTTCAGCCATCTCAATGAGTTGAGCAATGCTTGTAAAATAGATAAGATTTGCAGTGGTGTGAAGTGTTCACATCAAGGATGTGAGTCTGTTCCCTGAGAAGTAAATGGCAAAATTCCCATCAGTTCTTGTAGTCCAGATTGATAACATGTTAAAATGGTGTTTTACAGGCTCTCCGTGTATTTTTGCCTGCTCAGTTGGAGAGTGTGACTGTGCTTAGGTGTTAATGGAAGTCCTCTGTTACCCAGTCCCTAAATTCATCCCTCATCTGTTTTGCATGCAGTTGTCATCTGTGTGTAGACCCTGCAGTGCAATTGCAAAGAAGGGTCAGACACCTCTAGAGTAGACAAGAAAATGGGCAACATTGAATAAATCAAGTTTTCCACTGCTTGGAGACTGGTGCATCTGAGGTTTTCATTAGTGCCCTGTGCCTCAGAGCAGTGATATCCAAATGCAAATTGCACTCTGATGCGGGCTTCCAAATCCTTGGGCAGTCTCTCACCATCTGAAAGCCTCTATTCCTCTATTTTTTAGTTAAATTATCTTTCCTCTGTTATGGAAGTCACCGGTGAGGGTGAAATCTAAGAATTTTAAATATCTGGGTTATTTTTCCTTTGTGCTGTTTATGTTTTGCAGTAGTACTCTATTTGGACAGCAGAAGTAACACTTTCCCTCTGTTTACAGTCAGTTTATTATTTTCAGTTGGGTAATATTCACAGATGTAATAACTCAGAACTGCAGGTTTTAAGATGGATCGTAAACTCGGTTTTAACTACTCATTCCATACATATTACAAAAGATGAAGTTCATAGTAATGTTTCCATACTCAGGGAATATGTTAACTTTTGCCTTGCCAAAACTTGAATTCAGACCAAATGCAGTGTAAAAAAATCTTGATTAGTCCATCCACTTGTGATCAGTTTTGCCAAATAGCCTTGAAATTACACATTCCTTCCATTCGCTGTGACAGGAGTGACCACTTGGAAATGTTCTGGATCAGTTTTCCATGGTCAGTGCAGTCTTTCTCATCTGTGTCGAACAGGGCTGTAGGGCTGATCTGGAATGAAGGCATCCCAAGATCAGGTTCATGAAAACAGTGGGTAGAAAGAGGGAGGTGTCAGAGGATGATGTGGCAAAAGCGATCATGCCTTTGCTACCAATCCAGCTCTGCCATGGGCATTGCAACCTCTGGTCTGGCTTTGGGTTTCTGGAGCAGGCTCTGAGGCTGAATCATGCACTGATGAGCTCTGGGAATGGGAGATGGAGCTGTCAGCAGAGCTAGAGGTGTACCCAGTTCCTGCAGGATGGAGTGGTGTGTGCCTGCTGCAGATGGCAAAGGGAGAAGGGCTGGCTGTGCCCTTTAGCTGGCAGACGCTGTTCTCCTGGAGCTGCCGTGTGCCAGTCAGCGTGGGAGAGGATCTGGCTCCTTGTCATTCCCGGAGCTGATACATGGGAATCTTGCCCTCCTTCCTCTCTGCTCTTCCTTCTCTCGACATCCCGTGTGTGGGAGGGGGTAAACGAAGGAGGGGGGGAACTTGAGGGAAATGTGAGAAGTGAGTGAAATTATCTGAAAGTCTGAGGTATTCTCCAAGATTAATCCCTCCTGTCGGGAAGGGGGTGGACTTCTGGATTGCAGCCTGCGTTGTACGTGTATACTATTTTTATGCAGGGAGTAATTGAAATACGTAGCATAAAATTATGTTAATGCAGGATAGGAGAGCAGCCACCCATGTGCCACGAAATAGCCCGTGGAGGAGTTCAGGAATGACAGCCTCTCACAACAGGTAGAGAAAGAAGAAGTGATTCCCAGCCCACTGAACTTTTTTTCTTCCACGGTTTCAGAGTGCAGCTCTCCTGTTCCCAGGTGTGTCAGCTCCATATCACGAGTCTTCTGCCATCTGTTTATTCAGTCTTGATAGAGTTCAAGCACTGCACCTTCAGCTCTGTGAATGTGGCTTTAATGTTTGATTTATAGAAGCCAAGCATCTTCTCATTAGGGACGTCAATGCTCTCCTGAGCAGAATGAGCTCTCCAAAGAGCTGAACAGAAGTACAGAACACAACACTCGAGAAAGTTGAAGGGATAGGATCTGCATTAAATTACCAGTACCCATTTTATTTTTGTGATTGGAATGGTAAATAGATGCGTCAAGCAAACATCCATTGCCTTCATTATTGAAACAAAGAATTTCAAGGGAAAAACTCATTTTCTTATCTATAGTAGAGCAAACAATGCAAAAAAGAAATTTGGGCTCTCAGACATACGTGCATGAAAATCTCAAACTCCCTTTGGTATTTATGATCCTTTAAATTTTTTTTCTTTTAAACTTTGAGTTTAAAGCAAAACAATGAGTCTGTGTGATTTACAAGCTCATTTATGGTTTTCTAGAGTGTTTGTGTGAATTTGTGTTTGTGAACTTTACTGCTGCAGTTTTTTAGCTAACATTGCCTTTCAGCCTGTGATACTGGTAGTGTGCAGAAACACATGGCTTGCTCATGGGAGCAAAATTAAACAAAGCAAACCTATTGCCTGTAGACTTCATTCTGTCAGTTTTGTATTCTTCACTGAAAACATCACAAAGTTCTTTATGGTGATTTGTGCTTGTGCAAGGTGGGAAATGAGACCTGCAATAAAATGTGTGTATACAGGTTTTACTGCTCCATTACTGGTACCAGTGGTATCAGCTGTAGATTATCCTCACAGTGAGGTAAGGTTGGGCACAAGAACAGCTGAATCTGAAGTTTCTGCACCTGCAGGTTTTTGTTCTTTTCAGCATGTAGAAAGGCGTTAAATTCCTCTTAAAAAAAAAATTATTTTTATAAGAGAAATTTAAGTGAGCACTCTAATTGTATCATATAACTTACCTGACAGATGGTACTGAGCAGTCATTCCACAATCTTACCACCACTGGGTAGTCTGGAATATTTTTGTTCCATGAAGTGTCTGGACCACCTAGGATGACAATCAATCCTGGAAAACTCAAAAGAGGTTCACAAATAATTAGTGAGCTGAATAAATGCTGAAGTGTTTCAACTTTGTAGCTCCTTGATTGGGACAACTCCACCTAGTATATCTGCTCAGAAAAAAAAAAAAAAAAAAAAAAAAAAAGAAGAAGAAGAAAAAAGAGGTATTTTATCTGCTGGGGGACCTGATATGGCCCCTCAGTTTAATCCAGCATTGAATGGCATGCTTTGCTGTATTTTAGGCAGAAAGCTGCTTTGTGCTTTGCCCGTACTTGGCTGAATGCTTAATATATTTGTCTTCCTCCCCTTCCTGTGTGTAACACTGGGTTCCTTCCTTGAGTTTGTCTGCCCAGCCATGGTGGTCACATGTGTATGAGCTGTCATTCTCATCCTCCTCCTGTGCCCTCCTTTACAAATGCAGTTATGGGCACACACGGCAAAAGCTCCCCAGTGCCTCCTTTGTGACCACAGCCTCAAGTCACAGTCCAAATATTTAGAACTGTTCCTGTCCTTTGGTTCGTTTTTGCTCTTCACTTGCTACAGTTGGTAGAAGTCAGCTGTTGAGTTCCACTTGCATTTAAAATGACTTTTTGGTTCATTTTGCTGTCAAGCTGTGCACTTACCCAATGCTGCAGCCTTTGCATTGCTGTCCGTGTCAGACCAGCTAAAATGCAAACAAGTTTCTCTGCCTCCCTCATGCCTTCTGTTTCCACCAAAATAGAAGACAAAAGAAATGGCCAGAGATGTTTTTGTTCAGTGGTTTTTGTTCACTGCTGTTGTTGAAGTGGCTCTGTGGAGGTATTCATTACTTAATGAACACATAAGGAGACAGAGTTTGCTCAGCATCTTGTAATCTTGTTTGTGATTTAATGCAGTTTGGACAGATGTACTTGAAGATTAAAAGTGAAGGTGGGAGCAGACAGCAGAGAAGAGCTGTTAAATGGCCAAGTAAACCAGCTGAATTTTAAGATGGATAGACGGCTGTTCCAGACAAAGGGTGTGACATGGAGAGAAACAAGTCCAGAAGGAGAAAAGTACATTTGCAGAGATTCAGTGAGAAGGCCAAAGAACTGAAAATTTTTGCAGCAAGGGAGAAAATGGGTGAAAGGATTTGAAGATAAAAGTAGCTTGGATGAGGAGAGTGCTTTTGATAGGTGAATTTTTCCTAGTGTGGATAGCAGGAAGGAAGTGAATTTTCTCCTGCTCTGAATCAGTGGGTTTTAGAGAGATTTAGAAAACTTGATAAAACACCATTGCCTGCAGCAGCTCAATGGCTTTTAATCTCTCCACCATAAAAAAAACTTTGAGAGTTTGTGAACTGTTCAGGATCATAAAGAGAGGAGCAAGAAGCAGAAACCAGGTTTGTTAGGCTCTTCCTTACCCATGAAACTGTGTGCAGGATCCAGGACACAAATACACCTGCAGCTGGCAGTGTCTGGCACTAAGGGGAATTTTAGAACCTGTGTCCAGCTTTGAATTTTGTGGAGAAGCAAGTGATTGGATGGTAAAGGGATTCTAAAATAATCCTAAGGTTTGTAATAAGATAGAGTCAGTCTGACATATGACATCCTTTCTCCTGTCTTAGAACTTGTCTTTATTGTAGACTTTTACAACATTAAAGTGACACAGTGGCGGCACCACGGTGGATGAGCAAAAACTTGGTTGTAGCACTGTGCAAAGATGCTGGTCAAAGAGAAAACAGAATAGATTATTTCATTTGGAAGGGACCTACAATTACCATCTTGTCCAGCTGCCTGCCCAGTTCAGGGCTAACTTAAAGCATATTATTAAGGCCATTGTCCAAATGACTTTTAAACACTGACAGGCTGATGGCCCAGCCTCACACAAGGAAGAAAGGTTTGTGTCATTGACCTTGCTTTAGAGATTGCAGGAATGTGAATACTGAGTTTTCCTGGTTCTGCTGAAGATAAGGAGTTTTTCATTAAGGGAAGAAGCTAATCCCTCTTCCCCTTCCCAGGGTTTTTGAGCATTTATGTTATCTAAGGAGGCCCAAAAAGAAAATACTGTAAGAACTTGAGAAAAAAAAAATCATGTGCCATTCTATCTAGTGATATTTCACTTGTTGATTTCTGATGTTATAAACTTAGGTTTCATCCTGTGTAGAGTCAAGGAAAAAATAAATGGACAGAACTCGAATATTTGATTTAAAATACTCATTTCCACATTTGTTCCCTTTCCATCTTACCACTTAGAAGCTGCTGTCAACCCTCCTTTCTTCAGCAATGCAGACCTTGTAATAAAGGCAGTTCAAACTCAGTGTTTCCATTCCAAAGGAGTTACAGAGCAAACAGTTTCTCTCCAACTACTTGAGAATTCCTCAAAAGGCCTAGCAACTCCGACTCACACAATATTTGGTGTTTCCTTAGAACCTTGTCCCCTGGGGCTCTTTATTAGATGAGAATCTTTGCTTTCAGGAAAAGAAAAAAAATGTAACTCTTATGGAGTAGAATTTGAAAATAATGATTCTGTCTCAGAAAAAAAAAAGGGGGGGGAAGAAAAAATGGAGGCTTTGGGAAGAAAGAATGAATTGTCTTTTCTTCTTTTTTTTTTTAAATTCTCAGTTTTGGAGAATCTGAGTCATGATTTTTCAGCACTGGAAAATGGCAATATCATACTGAGCTTTTAAATTTGAAAGAGAGGATACATTACTAACTAATTTACAGTTCTGCCATATTAGACAAAACCATGGACATCCATGTCTTTGAGCATAGCATCGTGAAATACAGTAAATATAAATTAGGTGGTTGATGAAAGCTGATGGGCAATACACTAACTTAAATTAAAAATCCCAGTATAAACATGCCTAAAGGATATGCCTGGAGCGGATCATGGTCAAATCTTGTTAGAGGAAATGGTGAATACAATCAATTAAAGGAACCCTTGGAAACATAATTGTATTCTCTGCAGGGGTTCATCCTGTACCACATTTCCAACTTCAGAAATAATGCTTATACAAGGAATTGTGCAGGGGACCAAGGGCCTTGGGATCTTTGGGAATGTGAATTTAAATGTGATGGATCATTATCCAGCCTCTCACCAGGTTGCTGTTTATCTGGGCTGAACTCTCAGCTAGCCACAAGCATTGGTGAATATCACACAAAACTTTAAGATGCTTTGAGATTGTGGATAATAATTTTGTTTTAGTTAAAACACAAACAAGTTTGTAAAGAATGCAAAAGGGCTAAATGGTCAAATTAATCTTGTGATTGTGTTGGGGAAAAAAATTCAATTGGACTAAATATGAGTATTGTTTTTAAAAAGTGTTTGTACATTTTTACTAAGTATTAGTGTTAATAAGAACAGCCTAAGAACAGAAATTTATTGTAGACTAAAAACTAGATTATAATGAACCACAAGTTCACTATGCTAAAAAGTTCAGTAATTTCCCGAAGTATGAATTACGATATTTTTCTGAAAATATTTTACCTGAAATAAGCTAAATGATCACATCAGTAGGACACTGTCCAGCTGAAATAGTTTTGCTGGTTTAAGTTTAAAAAAATGTATTTATTTGCATGCATACCTATTCCACATGCTACTATGGTGAAATAGGATCATGGCATTAAAGGAAAGCCTCCTGTAGGCAGAAAACCATTTGTTGTATCTGTTTAAAAGCATTCATAAAAGAATGGATTTCAGATTTCATAAATTGGTTTTGTTAGTCTGCTATTTTTAAAATACTTGCAAGACCTCTTCTGTTGCCATGACAATTTGATTTCCATAAACATGGTATTTTGGATGCGACTATCCAACATTGTATTTGCTATGCTGTGTGGGGTAGGAGATGGCACCACAGAAGTGACAATGCAGAGAGGCCCATAAAGTCAGACCTCTCACTGAGAGTGGTCAGGACAAGTTCATTATAGTAAGAGAAAATAAAGCTCTTGGATCAAGTTATATACCTTTATATTCCCTGTAAATCAGATTTTTTTTTTCATGTCTTCTTGCGAACACTGTTGTGGAGTGAGGAAACTTCAAGTTTCCACTGAAAATTGGTTTCAAGAATATGAAGACAATTCTGGCTAAAAGTACAGCTGGACATTTTAGGATCTGCACACACAAAACAGCTCTAAGGACACACAACTCTCATTGCCCTGGAACACACTCTGGAATTGCTCTCTTAGTGGAAGGGGTCACAAATGATTTAGGATGGTGAGAAAGGAATGGTCAAAAACTGAGACATTTGTGAGATGTAACCAAAGGAAAATCCCTCCTTGGCTGAGAGATCAGCATGATTTCCCCATACTTTACTTCTGTCTCTTTGAAATGATTGCAACAAATGAGACCCCTTTCAAAACTCATTTGCACTAGACTAGTTACTGAGTAATCCACTGAAAGACTTGGAACGTTTTTTCCAACATAGTTAGACAATTTGATGAGTGGGGATTCTCTGGATTGGGCCATTAAATTACCTCTCTTGATCTGTTTAATTGTGAAAGCATTGCCAAACCTTCCTGTCTGTAGTCCAAATCTGATAATGCTTTTTTTGCTGCACGTCTTTCTGTTCTAGCTCTGCATCTGACAAACTGATCAATGCCAGGGAAGGTTTAGCAAGTTTTTTTACAAAACAAGAACTAAACTTTTTAAAAACCAATATTTTAGACTCAGCATCACAGGATTTTTTTTTTCCTCCTACTGAAATTTCCTTGTGGTTGCAGAGAGCTGGTGGGATGGTTTCTTGTCTCATGTAAAAGGGAGAAAGGAGCCCAGGGGCTACAATCATTGTCAGTTGAGAGTATAAAAACAGTCTCTTGTTTTCTCTTTTAAAAGTCAGAATGTAATTTTATACATTGACTTGCATCTAAGTACTTATTTCACTCAGTTTCCCACACATCCCACAAAACCAATGTGGATATGGAGTCTCCTGACACCCCCTTGGAGCTGACTCCCTGAGGTAATCTAACTTGGTCCTTGTTTTCTTGGTCAGCTCTACGTGGGGAGCTGATTTTTGTGCGTGGAGAGCCAACCCCTCACATCGCTCATTGCTGCAAAATATCTGTGTGTCTTTACACCCCCATTGCAGAGGTGTGGACAGCTGCACACGTGCAGGGCAGAGCTTGAACCAAGCCATGGGTGTGGAGAGCAGGACGGGGGACTCTGGGCTCAGCCAGTTGTGGCACCAGCCCGTCCTGACCCAAATAGTGCCTCACGCACAGCGGCGCCGATGAGCAAACGCTCATTTCTGTCAGAGCTGAGCCTCAGTGTTTCCACTTTGGATGGTGAATTCAAGGCAGTCCAGTTAAAAGTAGGATCTGTCTCCTTGTGCTGTCTGCAGCTGACATTTAGAAGAAACCTGTGGTGGAGCTGGGAATGGACTGTAGACCAAGCATAAGTTCCCGGGAATCACTTTTGCTCGGTAATTACACAGGGAACCCTTCTTTTGCTGAGGCTGTGATGATTAAATTCTAACAGTCCACCCTTAGTTGTACTGACACAAAGAATAAAAGTTTTTTTGTTCTCTGTATTAACTAAAACATGGTATTTTTGGTACAATACATGTGTAGCTGTGTTCTCATCTCACATCAGTGCTTTCAATCCACCAGATGTTCTTTCAGTGCTCATTTATTCATTTAGTGCCACGGCAGAACTGCACAGAGAGGGTGTCCCCTTCCCAGTTGCTCTGTAGATTCCAGGTCACACTGCTTGGAACACCAACCCATCATATGAACCAGTGCAAAACAGGTACAAAATATACCTACTGCAAGCTTAACTCCTTTGTCTGAACTGAGAACCCACAATTTGCAGAGCAAAGTGGTGTTGAGCCTCCAGAACTATTTTGTCTCATCCCTGCTCACCTCTTTTGCTCAAGTAACATTGAGCTGGCCCCTTCAGGTTGCTCCTGTGAATAAGTATTATTTACTGCAGAAGAGAGCTGAGCTCTTTGCCCTTTAAACCAGGGAAGACTCTTCCCAAGTTGCAGTACTAAGCTGGATACTCACTGAGAATTGTATTTCCCAAATTAGCCACCAGCCAAAGCTAAAAATCTGGTTTGTGCTGCATCATGAAACTTAATCTGCTTTTTCCTTTACAAATGTGGGTTTGTTTTACATATTTATGACACTTCATCACACACTAGTAAATGTCTTTCAGTACATTTTGTAGAAGGAATGATACCTAAATGATAACTTACTCCAGTGACTGTGATTTAAGTATTTTCTGAGAAGTTCACTATTTATTGGTGTAATAAGTGCCAAGAAGTTAGTCAAGCAGTGTTTTCATAGAATCATAGCATCATTTAGGTTGAAAAAGACCTTCAAGATCATTGAGTTCAATCATGAACCCATCAAAGCCAGCCCTAAACAACATCCCAAAGTGCCACATATACAGTTTATTATTTCAGTAGCACTCTGAGATGCAGATTACACTCAAGCCCTGTTATGATCCAGAAGTGAATATTATGATATGGAGGAGGAATTATGTCATACACTTAAGAGTATCTGTGATCTGAGTAGAAAATTCAAGGGAAATATCCAGATTGTCCAGGAAGTCAGTGGCAAAACTGGCGAGAGGATCTACACAGACTTCCTGCAATTCAGCACCTCAAATAATGCAGCCACACTTTACTTTCCATTAATCTCTGCCAGGAAAACAGCTATTAATGAACTACTTCCATCACTCTTGGACTTTGTGTTCATTGAGAGGAGAGGTGTTGTCTGTGCCATGCATTAATGGAAACACAGTAAATAGGTAGGATGGACAAAGCAGTTTTTAGTTTGGATGTGCTGGTTACTTTCTCACATGTTTCTACAGTCTGCTTTATGCCTGTGAGAGCCACAAACTCTCTTGCACACACATGAGGGGCGTCAGCATGTTTTAGTTAGTATACGGCAAAAAAGAAAACCCACAGCAAAACCCAAAGCCAGGCAAGCATAAGCAGCCCAGGCTTGCCATTTGCAAGAGCACTGATTTATATTGTGCTTTGTAGTTTAGTATTAATCAGTATTTGCAGTAAGTAGGCTCTGTATTCCTTTGTGGTTGCGCGGCAATTGTGTGCAAAATGAGGCCTTACTGTCACCTTTAAATAATACTATTTTAAAATATAATATTTATGCAACTATGTAGGTGACCACGGCACTGTATGGACAATGAAGAAAGAAAAGGTCCTTTTTCAGAAAACTGTGATAGAAATGTAACCCCAAGAGTCAGATCCAAGTTAAAAGAAGTTCTAATAAAAACATATAATACAGTGTAATGAAAAGAAAAACATTTCCTTGTGTTGTATGTTTAAAGGCAGAGTTTTAAAGGCACAGTTGGGACTTGTTTCTTAGCAACAGGGCTCATCTGAGCCCTGCAAACATTGTCATGTTGGAAAAAGATACCCTCCAGAAAAAAAGCAATATGAAAAGAGCTAGAAACATCAAATTTAGATGTCTTCCCGCTGTTGCAGGAACATTTCATCAGCATTGCAAAGCCCTCAGGCAACAACAAGGTCATTTTGATAAACTGTAATGATCAGAACAAAGAACTCCTCTATTTCTCTTTATCAACAAGAAAGAGCAGTAAAAGTATTATTTAAAAATAGGTGGTGCATTGGTATTACCATAAACCACAGTTTAGTTCCTGCCATCCTCCTATATCCTTAGTAACAGGGCTGTTCTCTGCACTGAGGGCACAGGAGTCCTGCAGAACAAAGTCCTGGCTCTGTTGTACCTCACTCTGTCAGTACCAGAAGTTTCAGAGAAAGATCTGTAACACACAGAGGAAAACCTAACTGGCCTGTAGGAAGAGCTTCTCCTAAAGGAGTTGATTAGCTGTCTGATACACCAAGGCAGGAGAATTTTAATTAGTATTATTTAATCAGAATAGATTAATGGCAAACGTATTTATTGGGCAGATTAGATGGAGTTCATGTAACCTGTGCACCTGAGTTGGTTGCCTTTATAATGTGTGGGGAGGAATTGGGTACTACCAGCATGTGACTCATTTCTTTAAATGAGGTTAAGTGAATCACACCCTCTGGTGGCCTCTCTCTCTTTTTGTTATTTTTCTTTCTTTTTTTTTTTTCCCTCTAAAATTTAAGTGGCTCAGATCAAGACACCTCCCTTGCAGATATCTGAAGTTAAGTCAGATGAAAGCTACCCATTATCTGGTTTGCAAAATAAGGCATTTGCTTCAATAGTTTCAAAACACTTCAGGCATTGCCCACACATCCTTCTGGATCTCATCTCGTCCTTACGAGAACTGAAGTAGTTCTGACTTCCGTGCTCTTTCCTAATGCATACACACCTGCTGTGTCTCGTGGAATTTGTGCAATTTTGAAGCTCAGACCTCCTCTTTCTTATGAGTGCTCAACATAAACCCCTATAATTTCTATAATTTCCATCATTACAGAGTGTAGCTCTTTGGCAGCTCTTTTCCAAAGCTTGTGATATTGAGAGGGAGGGAGGGGGACACCTCTGTGAGAATATCCCAGAGAGATGTGCATGGAGAACCTGTGGTGGAACAGGTAGTCCTGGCAGGAGCTGCAGCTTGTGGAGAGCTCATGCTAGGGCAGATTTACCCCAAAGGATTTACCCCTGTGGAACAACTGACACCAGAACAGGGGAAAAGCACCAAGGGGGAGTGGCAGAGGGGAACTTCTATGAGCTGACCATGAATCCTCTGTCACTCCCCATTCATCCTGCACTGTTCAGAGTGAGGCAGAGGAAGAGAAATCAGGAATGAAAGAGTGAAGTTGAACCTGGGAGTGGAGGGAAAATTAAGGGGTAAGGGTCGTATTTTGTTTCTCACTATCCAAACCTATTTTAATTGGCAATAAATTGATATTCCCCAAGTCCAGTCTGTTTCACCTTTGACAATAATTGATAACTGATTCTGCTGTTCTTTATCTTGACCTACAAACTTTTTAGTCTCATTTTTCCCCTCTGCCCTTTGGAAGGGAAGGGGAGCAAGAGAGTGGCTGGGTGGGTGTGTGGCAGCCAGCCATGGGCAGCTCAACACCAATTTCTGTCCTGCTCTTCTGTAGCATCCCCTCTTAGCACTGCCTGAAAATCCTGAGGGCTTTGCTGACTGTGGAGCACCTTGAGCACGTGTTCTCTCAGTGCTGCTCATGGTGATATTTAAATCCCTTCCTTGAGGGATGTGCTGGATGTTCACAATGTTTTTTTCCTTCATGCATTATCTACGGGACAGAGAACATGAGAGGTCCTTGCATGCTCTGTATCAGTACCATTGAGAGCTGCTGAATTTACCAGTGGAGCTGAGGGGTGAACCCAGGGGACCCTTGAGAACTGGCCTCTCCTCACTTTACCCCAGCCAGCCAGGATGGAGCCTGACCGTAATCCCTGGGTCTGATGACTGACATAGAAAAGTTTCCCTTCTCACTCTTCTGACTTCTGGGACGCTGACATATCCATCAGAGACTTGATTGTAGCAATTCTACAAACAGTATCTGTCCCTTGATCTTGACAGGAGAGGACAGCACCTCACATCAAGAAAAAGCAGAGAAAACCATCTACCAAAAACTCATTGCAAAGCCACGGTTAAAGCCAAGTTTAAATTTAGGAGAGCTCTGGAAAGACTTTACACTGAACCTGCTGTGACACAGATACACGTTCCCTTCTGTTGACTGATACAGGTTTATAACCTATACTAAGAAGAGATTAATTGCCTGGCTACTGTTCCTTTTCAGCCTGTTAAGTTCTAATATAGCTGCACAGCATAAACTCTCGATAGGACACTATTGGATCAGTTCTGCTCTCCTCAAGTCATAAAAATCCTCATCATAAAATGTCATTAGCATTGCTTAAGCAGGAAGAAATATGACAGCACGGGAAAGACATTTCAGATGAACATTCCTTAATATCCTGTAACACTTTTTTTCTGGTCCATACTTGTAATCCTAATCTATATATTTCATTATAGCCAAAACCCATGGAGGGCAGCAAGGCTTAACTAGGAAAGCCAGAATTTGATTGAGCAACCTGATGGCTTTTTCACTATGGCCTGAGGCATGATTTAACCTTAAATTCCTTGATTTCAGTAGGAATTTGATTTCTAAGTGTTTTCAAGGGTCCATGCTCTAATTTCTCTGCCTTCCTTCTATCATTCTTCAAGAGAAGGAAGAGAGTACTGCCATGTAATTACACAGACATACACTGGGGTGTCATCAGTACTTATGAGATGCTAAAATAAAGAGAAGTGGATGAAGTGCTGCTCTTGGTCAGTATAGACATTATGAGAGAAGAGACAGTATGTTTAAAACAAAGTAAGTAGAAAAATAGATGCAGTTACTTGTGTATGTTAAAAAAATTTTGAAGTATTATAAATAGTTTAGGGCCAGACATTTGAGAAGAGTAAGAATTATGTTTGTGTTCTCTCCCTGCTGAGCAGTTTGGCTCAGCTGTTAATTTTCACTAACAGGAAAATAAAAAGCACTTTTCTGATAGACTTGTATTGCCTTAATCTCAGATCTAGAAATAGGATGTTTCACGTGGATCCCATGGATGGTGCAGATTCTATCTGCCTCATATGATTTGTCACTTGTCTGGGAATGATGAGACTGAACATTCCCACGGCACCCACCACGCAGGTTCTGCTTTGTGCAGCCAGCCAATATCTCAGCAAATGCACCTGCACCTTCTCCACACACTCCTCTTCCTCAAGGTGTTCTAAGATTCAGGGAATTTCCTACCCCACAAGTGGTTCTTGCACCTCTGTATTGTTCTCTTCTTTGATCTTTCTTCTGTGTGTATTTTGATCAGCATTAGCTCAATGAATACTAGAGGTAATTAAACACAATTTTCACTGCATCCAGTCCTCTTCCCACCCTGAATCTGGTCTTGGCTTCTGTCAGATGTGATAGTTGAGAGGAGTACAGAGCAAATTGCAAAGGCGAATGCAAAGATTTCTAAAAAGTCCTGGGGCTGCCTCTAGTTTCTTGCAGGGAAGCACAGTAGGAACTTCCAAGGGGGCACTGCAGCTCCCTGTGGTTCATGACCCTTCATGAATGACACATTTAGGCTGGTTTGTTCCACCTACACCCCAGGCCCACCCATGACCCCAATTTTGCCGAGTCACAAGCACCCAGTGCTTTCACTATGTGCTGAAGTTCCTTTTCTACATGAGCAGCATTTTCTGGGCAAGAGTTAATGGGTCTGCATGACCCTTAGCAACTTCTTATTCCAGAGTTCTATCTGTGCATTTTGAACTTAAACTTCCCCTCTCCCCTGCTGTCCCTTGTCATAGATTTCCCGACAAGGAGCTGCCGCAGGACAGTGGTTCCATTTGTAGTGCACAGTGCAAGGGTCATTAAGGGTGTGAGATCCCACATCAACCCCTTCTGCTTAGAGTATTGCACTGGCTTAATTCCTTCCTGTGTCTGAGACAGAGAGGTGCGGTTTGCTGTGGATGACTGATGTCCCAGAGTGGTGGTGGTGCTGTTCCAATCCATCCCCAAGAAAAGGAGTAAGAGGCAGCTGCTCTGTGATGTGGTCTTAGTGCATCAGTGTCTTTGAATATTTTGTGGAACAGACACTTTTCTCTGAAAAATACTAATTGTAAAATTTAAGATAATCTTTCATGAGTGCATCTGGTTAAACAAATGTTTCTTTGAGTGACAATAACAGGCCTCTGCTATTAGATTGTTCTGTGTAGCACAGCTAAAAAATGCATGCTTATTTCTTTTCATTGCAGGCACAACAAAAGATGGCAGAATAGCTCTGATGTGTTGGATTGTTGCTTTTGTACAGTACTGTACTAGAAATCTCATTTTGTAAAATGTGAGGGAAGAAAAAGTGCTATGTTTTAATCACTAAAATTGAAAGAAAAATGAATTATTTTAGCTAGAAATGTGGGGTAATTTAATGCTTAAGTGTAGGAAGTTATAATGACTGTAGAAATACACTTCATGCGCCTTTAGGGACTAGCAGAGAAGAGTAAGGAATCCCTAAGTAGGAGGAGAACATTGAGGTGTATAGCAGCACATTAATGGTTCGTGCTTTCAGAGCACACAGGAACCCATGCTTTGAGGAGTGGTGTGGGAAGGAGCACTATTACTGAATTTTGGGCAGGAGAAAGTATTGCTGCCTGTGTTTTTGGTAGTTAGAACTGCAGGTGCCTACACGTGCAAGAAAAGCATCCAACCTATAAATAAAAATAAAATTACAACAGTGGTTTAACTGATGCTGCCTTTATAGATTCCTGATACGGATTGGGACTACAGAAATAAATTGGTTAACTCACCAATTGGTTAACTACAGAAATCGATTGGTTAACTACAGAAATAAATTGTTACAGCAAGTTACCTTGTGTCACACAGGATCTAGAACAAATCCCTAATTCAAGGTAGGGCATTTGTGTTGCAGGATGTCTATAAATGAAAACAGTAACAGATTTTCACCAGCTCTAAAGCAAAGTCTTAGAGGGAAAAGCATCTGATGTGGCATGTGAAAGGGTACTCTGGCTGGAGAGTAGGTGAATATAAGGAAGGAAAAAATATTTAATTTTATGGGAGAGAGGAAAAAGAAATAGAAGTTGGAATGACCCGAGTGCACAGGGAAAGGAGAGGGAGGAATTAAATACATAATTATCCTCCTTTTCTGTTTCCTTGCAAGCCAGATTGATGGAAAGGTGGTTGGTGGTGTCATCAGTAAGAAACATTCACTATGCAAAGAAATTGAACTTGACTTTGCCATCTTCATTAAGAGGAGAGGCCGTCCAAGCAGAGAGCAGAAGGAGTGGGCAGGATATGGGAGAAATGTCCTAAAGAGATGCAGGAGTTGAGTCACTGGCAAAGAAATGGAGGTGGCACACAAAGGCTTGTGTGCAGATGAGGTTTAAAGAGGACATGGTATGGAGGGAGCAGAAAATGGGGAAGGGAATTGCAGAGGCTGAGACAGTGCCTCTGTGAAAGAGGAAGAGAAGGATGGCAACAAAGAGTGAGAGATGCTGAGGACTTGGTAGGAGACAGAAGTGAGGCAGGTGGCAAGATGTGAAAGAGCAGAGAGCCCTAATGCAGGCCAGAGCTAGGAACCAGAAATATGGAGCACAGGTCCTGACACTCAGCCAGACTGTTTGCAGACCATGGTGAGAACTGTTTCAGCAGAGAGGACAGAAACCTCATTTGTGAAAGACGGGAAATTTGGGTAATGTTGCAACATTTCCAAGATAAAGCAAGGGAGGAAGGAAGTTGGTTTGAGGAGCTGGAGCAGCAAGTGAAGCTGCACAACTGACACAACTCTGCTGAGGTAGGAGACTTGCAAGAGACCTTTTGCTGTAGTGGGGTAAAGCATAAGCTCCCCTTCATTTCAGCTGTGCAGTCCCATAACCTGAATTCATGTTGCAGTGTGAATGCTGATACAGTGAATCCAGGTGGGATAATGGCCACAGCTGGCCATTAGAAGCTGCAGAGTCACAGGAGCTGGATAAGGAGTCTCCCAGGTGTACAGCTTCTGGGCACAAGGCAAGCCCAAAGAACCTGCCATGATCACCAGACACCTGCTCAGCTGGGGAGCAAGGAGAGCAACACCACCTGCTGAGCAGAGCCTTGTCCTCATACACCTCAACAGACTTGCTAAGAAGTTAGGAAAATACATGGTTGCATATAGAATCAATTTTCTACAATTTCTAATCCTGTTTAAGGATGTATCCATGCTATTCATGTTAGCCATTGAATTTTTCAACCTCACACCAAGCAGCAGGCATATGCTGTTTGCCATGGCCTGTGACTATTATTTAAAAGTACTGTCTTTCTGCAGTTTGCACTTCAGAATTGCTGCCAAGATCAGGTTAGACATGGTGAGCCAAATTAATCCCCAGTGTAACACTGGCAGTCAGTGGATTTATGTCAGGGGTGAATCTGGGTCCAATATAGATGCATTTTTTGGCAGAAGAAAAACAACAGAGGAATGAATAAAGGTTAGATGGATGGTCCCTCAAGTTGTGCCTGGCCTTCTTGAAAGAAGTGTTTTCTTTCCATGCCCACTCCTTCTTTCCAAGGAGATGCATTCCTCTGGTTTCCCTGCTGCTTGCTCCAGAGTCCTGAGCTGGGGGAGCCATGCCAGGTGCGAAAGGCAGTCCTTGGTGAGTGAGAGGTTGTGAAGCTTTTTGAGCTGCTCCAGGGAGCCATGGGCTCTTGAGAGACACAGTACACTGTTCCCTAGAAAATATGGGAGGACTAGCTTTGGGGATAGCCAAGAACTGCAGAAGGAGCTCTTTGGCCCAGGAAGAGTCTTGTGGGGTGCAAACACTGCCTACTACTTGAAGCCTGGCCCTGGCTGGCACACAAATGTGAATTCCCTCTCCTCTGCAGGACTGGTACTCCCCAAAAAACAGGCTTGCTTGGTAGACACAAGGGAAATTTGACCCTAGTGAATTCCAGTTAGCCAAACTGGAGGATGCACAGAAGCAGAGAAACAACACATTTGTTTAGATTGCGAAGTCTTGCATTGCAATGTCAGTGTCAGGTGTTAGGGTTGGTCTGCTGCCCCCAGTGTGATTTCTGAAAAGGACATTTAAAATCTGACTCTCAGCTGCACCTTTTGACAGTGAGGTAACTGCTTCCAACAGTCCTGCATAGGAGTGTTGAACCATGTTACCATTGTGCCCAAACTCTTTGTAACCTGTTCCACATCAGAATTTAAACAAAACAAAAAAAACCCCAAAAACACCCCCCCCCAAAAAAAAAAAAAAAAAAAAAAAAAAAAAAAAAAAAAAAAAAGGAGGCAGGATGAAACCATGTTAATTTTGAGCTTCTCTCTATAACCTGTTTTCCGGGTACACCTCACTCCACATAAATCTGCTCTAGCCTCTGAAAAATTAGGTCCTTGAGTCATTGTACACTAGAGGTATTACTTTTCGTATTTTACTCAAAATCATTATGTGCTTTCTTGTGATCTTGGAAGCTGAGTTATTTGTGATATCTACAAAAAAAATACATTTCATTTTTATCTAGTGCTGACCAGTAGGTAGTTGGCAGATATTGGAAAGTATTTGGTAAAGGGAAAATCTGTCCTTGAACAGAGATATGTGTACATCAAGTGCTATTTCCTGCAAACTGGGAACACAAGAATTCCAAGTGATGGGAGGAAGAGGGAATTCAGACGAAAAGACCACATATAAAATCTCACAAGCACATTTAGAGGGCTGTGCCTCTGCGGGCCTTGCTGGACACATCCAGATGGCCAAGAAGCATTAACTGTTTGTGGATAGCCTGGCATTTGAACACAAGTACTCATCTATGTTTGTGACCTGCTCAGCTAAACTGTGGCATTTCCTTTGGCTTTGCTCTCAGACAGAAGAGGACTAGTCCCTGCAGAAACGATGATTTTATCCAAGTAAGTGTTTCTTCTAAAGAAGGATCACACTTCTGCACACAGCAGTATTTCCCCTTAGTACAAGGGCATCACCCCTCAGAGGCTGCCTGAGCTGTTTGACAGGAGCATGCACAGCTCAGGGGAGAGACTTGAAGTTCACCTGTTTTGGTGTGATCAGCAACTCACAAGTGAGTTTTCTGAGTGCTGTGAGAGTAATTGCACTTGACATTTTAGAACCAGAGCAGCTTTTCAAAAATAAATTGAGAAACCATGAAGAAACCTCTGTTCAAGGGCTGTCAGACACGTGGTGGCAGAAGGATGCAGCTCAGGGGAAAAAAAACCCAGAGAGATCAGCTAAGCTTTGTGTGGACTAGTTAGAGTTACTGAAATAACTGCTGAAATACCATAAAATAGCTGGGACTGGAAGAGGCTTCTGGAGATCATTCCATTCTGTAGTCCTTCCTCCAAGAGGGTTAAAGTAGAGCAGGTTGCTCAGGTCCTCCTCCACAACATCACAGGATCACCTGTTGATGCTGACACGTGCACTAGCCTCCATAATATCCACATTTTCTCCATACTAATCAGGAATCTTCCTTTTAGAAAACTGTTCTAGCTAGGCTGGATTAATTTGTCTTGGCTGGTGCTCATATTCACAGAATCTGTGAAGTCAGGGGTCACTCCAGCCTGCACTATTTATGGAGCCTGGGCTGGGGTGATGTCAGGCACGAGGTACCACAGCTCATTTCTCTGCTGCCAGGAGAGATTTGCTTTTGTTGACCTGCATGAGGCCTTTCCAAGTGGAGCCAAAATGGCTGTGGAAGGCTCCAGAGCTGGTCCACAAGAGCAAGACTGGTCATGTGTGCTCACTCTGGCTTTGTGCTTCACCTCTGGAATTACAGCACCCTCACCAATGAGGCCATAGATTGCTCCAGCTCAGCTCTGTGTGGATCCTTGTCCTCCTCATCCCACACTTGTCTTCTGCAGAATCCATCATGTTCTAATCTGCTGAGCAGGGATGGCAATGTGGGAAGTTCCAGTTAAAAGGAATGCAAAAGCTGCATGTATTGTTGAAAATGTTCCCTGATGGTTTTGCTGAATAGGATAAAACACCTTGCTATTCTCAGTCAAGTAAATGACCATGAAATGAGATTTTTGTTTGTAAAGTGTCTGAATCACCTGAAAGTACCAAAGCCAAACTTAGAGTGTGAAGCACCATCTCCTAAATATATTGGATGCTGTGTACAGCAAAACAGCAACAGCTTTAGTAGGTAAAGTGCTTTACCTTTCATCTAAGAACAGTGGTTTTATGAAAAATGTCCTTTAAAAGCAAGACCTGGTCACTATTTGACTAATGGTAGCACTGAACAGAACAACAAGGATATAGCCCCATCAGGCTAGACAGTAAATTTCCTGACAGACTCTCTAAATTAACACCTTAATAATGTTACTTTGGCATTATAAGAATAAAGTTACATCATCAGAATTACTTAGCGAGCAGCTGTAAATCCAGGATGGAGTTCTGGTCTCACAAATCATATTCCAGACTCCTGTGTACAGCACCACACCATTTAGCTACAGAGTGCAGTTCTCTTATATCCTGTTTGTCCCTGCTTGAGACACTTGGGCTCATAAAATGTGTGCTGGATTAAGAAAAAAAGATGAAAAAGTGTTTTTGTTAGTCTCCTGCATACTTATCACTGCCGATCTGCAAACATTTATGTCAGTTTTATTTTACATTCCTCTAGTTCTTAAAAGACAGCTTGTACTTTGAGGTGATTTTGGAGGCTGATGCAATTTATTACACTGCCATTTCAGCTGCCTTGTTCAGTGGAATAACCTCTAATTGCTCAGCATCCCCATCAAACTTTCTAATAAGATTAATTCTGTCTTGTGTCTCGGTAGTCCCTAATTAACATGATTTGTCTTCGCAGTTAAGGGCTCCAGGGTATCGCAGCAAGCTCAGAGTCACTGCTCAGTGAATCTTAAAAGTAGTTAATCCATCCTTCCATGAGCAGAGCAGATGCTCGCAGGGAGCTTCAAAGGGCTAAATTCCTTGCAAGGCATTGATGAGAGAGACAGAGGAGGCAGAGCAGCTGCAGACCTCGCCTGGAGCAGTGGCTGCCAGGCTGGATCCAGGCAGGACTGGAGGGAGAGAGCCCTGCCCGTCCCTGGCCTGCTCAATTTCCTTCTGCTCAATTAGCCTGAGATGGGCGCTAATGGCACTTAATTAACCTGTGCGCGGGCAGAGACAGGAAGATAAGAGGACCACGCATGCCCTCCTTCTGCTCTGTGCCTGACAAGAAAGAGCTTTCCGTGGCACAGACAATTAAGAATAAACTTCAGTTTGTCACTCTTTAATTGGCAAGAGCCTGTGTGAAAGCTCCTAAGTATCCATAGCCTTTTTCTCATTATGATTCTGCTGTTACACAGCTTTTATTTCCAGCATCCTTTAGAAACTGGAGGTATCAAAAGGCCAGCTTTTCTTGCAAGAGGTTTCATGGCCTTTCTGGAATGAGCAGAGGCTCTCCCCAGACATTCTGCTGTTGAAGCTTCCAGGTTGGTCAAGTTTGGGTGAAAAGCCAGATTCAAATTAATTCTGTATCAACAGCACTAAACAGAATGGCAGAAAACAGAAAATTAATTTCTGTGAATAAGATCAGAGTCTTAAAGAGAGTCTAAAAAATAAGAGATGGTTTAGTGGATGGTTATTTCTGGTTCCTTGGTTCCTGTCTCATTACTTCTGCAGGCTCCTGCAGTGGGTGGGTGCAGAGCAGCCTGGGACTAGGAGAGCTATGGCAGGGCAGCCATAGTGGTGCTCCTGGCAGGAGGAGAAGGGAACACAAGGTGGGGTAAGTACCTGGTTTAATAGTAGACATTATAAATACAGAAAGTTCTGCATGGCAGGAGACGATGGAGAGGAACCAGCAGCAGAGCTGATTCCATAAAAAAGAGCTTTAAAATTACAGAACAGTAGGACTGAGTCCACTTAGGTCAGATGAGCTCTCAGCAAAGTGACCTGTGCTGTAAACAGTGGTCCTACCTTTTGTTCCTCCTTATGTTTGTTATAATTGGAAGCCAATTGCATTATTCCTCTGAATGCTGGCATACTTAATAAGGATGCAAATTAATTAAAATCCTCCCTCCATTCCATTAGTAAAGGGAAAAAGGAGCAGGAGCAAGGCTGCAGTACCTTGGTTGTTTTCACAGCATGCCCCTGGCTGGCAGCAGAACCAGTGGCAGGTCGTTCAGCCTCCCTGACTCTTCATCCCCTGTCTAACATGCAGATGGGCTGTCTTCCACTTCTGATGTACTTTGATGAACTTATCTCCAGCAACTCATATTCCTTGACTGTAGGTGGTAGATATTACTTGTTGCAACTTTCCCATTCCCTAGGTCTAGGTCCATTAGCAATGTTTCCCCCCCACTTCTGGAAAGTTACATGTTCTCTACAGTGGCTCATACTTTGTAAAGCATGATGCAAAATATCATTGGTGGTTCTGGGACCACATCATTTATGTGAGAGGAGAAAAAAACCCCAAACCCGAACAATCTGGGAATCAAGCAGGTGCAACTTGCAAAGATAATGCAGCAAATCCTGGCAGAATTCTGAGGTCTG
The DNA here is from genome assembly GCA_013400435.1 of Pycnonotus jocosus. Lineage (NCBI taxonomy): Eukaryota > Metazoa > Chordata > Aves > Passeriformes > Pycnonotidae > Pycnonotus > Pycnonotus jocosus. The sequence continues at coordinate 215,551 of VWYP01021594.1, forward strand.
CTCCACCACTGTGGATTATGCAGTGGGGCCTTGCATTTGCTGTTCAGCAGAAATTCTCCAGTCTCAAATACTTCAAGCACGCTCTTAATTTATGCATCAAGTCAGCAGAATTAAACCACAGGACTGGACTGGAAAACTTCACCCAAGAGTTGTGGAATGTCTGGCAGTGGAACAAGCTGTACTTCAGTCTCACTATTTATGGGTGGCTGCTTTTAAGTGTTCAAAACATTGCAGTGCTGCAGAGTAAAAATAATTTTGATAGGTCCATGTATAATTAAAGCTTTAGTAAGTCACTTCACCTCCATTCAGCCCCCCCTCCATGTAATTTAAGATTTTGCTGTGTATTTTTAGCATTGGAAGTCTGTGAAAGTTTGTTGCAGTCAAGTTTTGAAGTTTTTGTTTAAAAACTCTGCGTTTTTAGAAGAGTTAACTTTTTCTAGAGCATTAAATATGAGAAAAATCTCATTTTTGATGCAAAGGCACTGCTGTCTTACTTGCACGTGGGCTGTCTTCTGTAGGAGCTACAAAAACACTGTCAAGCGTGTTCTGACCGCCTGACACAAACCTCCTAACAACAAACAGATGCAGAGCTCAGTGCTGGAGCTACAGCCAGGTGCTGGGACAGCTGGGATCAGCCATGGGCACACAGTGCTTTGGGACACGCTGGTCATTTTCCACATGTAGGAAAAGCAGAGAGCAAATCCCATACACAGCCTGCCTTCCTCAGGCTCGAGAGTTGGAACAAACCCTGTGGAGAGGAGCATTGCAGGTGCCAGCTCTCCCTTGTCAAGTGACTGTATATTTTTGTGCACAGCAAGGCCAAGAGGAATGGAGGGAGCCAGAATTCCCTCTGGATGTCCTTCGGATATGGAAGGAGGAAATAAAAACAGTGTGCTGGCAGAAGCTAAACAAAACATTTTTAATAGCAGGCCACAGAGGAAAAATTCATGAGCTACTCTCCATGGCAACATCTAGGTTCTGTCACGTTTGCTGCCTCCACTCTCTCCTCCTTCCCTTTCTCCTCTCCCTGTCCTACCCTTCGGCTCCTGCTGTTCCTGCCTGAGTCCTGCCCACACAGCTGTCCACAGGACCTGGCATTTGCAGGCCATGGCTTTGACACCAAGGTGTCATGGATGTCCCCCCGGCAGATCTGAATCTGTGGGATTCAGGTTGTTAATTCTAAGAGAGGCCAAGTAAGCCTTCTGTTTCCTAAGCTGTCCACTGCTCCTCTTACTCCTCAGACTGATAAAACCTATTCATTCTAGCCCCCTTGCACTCTATTTGCAGGGCCAGACTTCAGTCTGTATGGATACTGGAAAAAAGAGAAAAGCTTGCCCATGGCTGTTTAATTAAGCTTTATCCTAAGACCTGAGCTTTTAAGGTGTTGTCTAAAACATGTTTATTTCTAGGAAAAGAACCCCAAACCAGGTAGTTGCACTCAGTCCTGACTTACTTCTGTGGCTGGCATGAACTACAAGTGGAAGGATGCAGGAGATGCCCCTGACAGGTTGCGTGTGGGGGACCCACATGCTGAGCCTTGCTGGTGCTGCAGCACTGTGTTGCAGTCTTACCACCTCTACCTTCTTCATATTTCATAGTATCACAGAATTATTAAGGTTGGAAAAGACCTTTAAAGCCATCAAGTCCAACCATCCACTTGCCAAGAGAAACAAGTCCAGCAGCCAACAACCAGTGAGAAGTTGCAGTATCAGTGACAGCCTTCATACCCTGCACTAAGCTCTGGCCCAGCCCTTAGGAGCAGCACCACGAGTCCCTCAGAGCTCCCAAACTGCTCAGTGGGAAAAGGCCACAGACTGTCCAGCTGGATGCTGTGCTCCTGGATTGCAGCTGTAACCCTGTGGACTGATTTTCATCTATTTCTGTGAATGGCAAGTGGCTTGGTGTCATCCATTGCTTGCCTGGAGTGCCTCTGAGGAAACTGGGTAGGAATTTGCCCCTGGCAAAGGAGCACAGCTGGCCACAGAGCCAGGTACTCAATAAAGGTCAGTTCCCTCAGGAGGACCCTGCAGCCTCCACACCTCAACTTTTGCTGCCAACCAAAGAGGTTCACTTACTGGCCCCTGCCTGCCAGCACAGCTCTCTGAGGGGGCCATAGGAAGAAGAGGCATAGTGGAGACCCTGACAAGAGCCCTGCACTAGCAAGCTGCACAGAGGCACCTCAAATGTTTTCCTGAATCAGCTTTTTCTGTTCAGAGAGCTTAGCACTCTTATCTCAGGAGGTTTAGGTGACACGCCTGCACTGGCAGGTTCTCTCTCATGCAGCCCAAGCCCCAGTGAGATCCAGCCAGGTGGAGACTGGTGAGGATTCACACTGGCCAGAATGCTTCCGGGGCATTTTACTTTGCATCTGTTTCCTCAAGCAATTGTCTGCTTTAGGAAACTTTAGCAGATCATCATCTTGGGCATTAATGTTTTGCAACTCCATTTTATCACCTTGTTAATAGTGTCCTTTCCATAGCCCAGCTCTACCCACCTAAGCAGAGGGTGGAATAGTGCTGTGCATCAGTAGATAGTGTCTTACCCCTTCCTTAAGCAAGGTTTAGTAGTTTCCCTCAAAGGGCTACAGCTGGCATTGGATTGATGCCAAGGATGAGAGGCCTCCATGCCTGAATCTACTCTTTACAGCTCTAACTAGAATATAAAAACAAACTCATGACACTGAGGATGTCTTGGCCAATAGATATCATATTCACTGTTATACCAAGGCAAGGAGTGCAATCTTTATAACCATGCTTGCACAGCTTTTTCTGACTCACATGAGCAAGAGCCAGCACATCTCATGAATTTTCAGCACATCCACAACATCTGTCTCACATACCTGCCAGCTCTGTTTAATGACAGCTAGTAATCATTTTACTTAGGAAAACTCAAAGACACACAGCAGACGTGTCCCCACACAGAGCACTCCCCTGATACAATACATGGGTACAGCTCATCCCCACAAAAGACACACTTGTTAATTACATCTCCCCATGATGATCCAACAGCCCTGCTCCCACAGACACCTCCGATTTTGTTCCCATCTTTGCCTGTACTTGCCTCCAGCTGTGTGCTTCCTGCAGCTTTGCTCCAGCTCCTGAGTCGTGACGTGGCCCTGTTTTTCCTCTCTGGGAGCAGGAAAGGAGGCACCATAATACTGCCTTATTTACTCTCAGCATTACAGGGGAATGTCTTAAATGATCTCCAGGCTTCCAGGAAAAAGAAGAAACACTCACTCCCCACCCCCTCCCTGGTCCCCAGGCTTTTGTAGGGTAGGGATCATCATCATCATCGGATCACTATCATCGGATCACCATCATCATCTCCACATGTGGCCCCTGATTGCAGTAATTTGGGTTTCTGCTGTTCCTCCACCTGTACCAGCTCATCAGATGTGATTTCCTTGCAGCAGAGATGTTTTCTTCTGGGAAGTCTTGGATACCTGGCAGTCAGTGGGAAGCTCACTAAGCTGTCTGCATGCTCAAGTTACTGGCACTTACACTGAGGTCATCAGGGTCCCGTCTCCCTCCGCCTCTGACCAGGCTCCCACTTCTGATGTTCCTGGGAAGGTGCTATCACAGCTGATCCTCCACGTTAACGTGCCAAGCTCCGTGTCTGACTAAAGCTCTTGCAGGAGTGCCCAGGATAGGCTTTCTTGTGAAAACAGGAGAGGAAAAACTTCTCTCCTACAGCTTTAGGTATTCCATAACATGTTCCCATCTGCACTCAGATAACACAGAGGAGACTGTTCAGGACACGCCACGGTTGTGACCTCATGCCTTTCTCCACCCTGGAAGAGTGACTGAAACAATAGGAAACCAGGGGAGCCCTCTCCAGGGTGTGAGGTTTTGCTCAAAAAGAAAGAACCCCAAACTATTCCTCTCATAATATTTTGCTGTACTCTGTGAGGCCAGGAACCAGCAGGTGATGCTCTTGGGAAGGCCATGGCTGCCAAGGAACCAGCACACACCAGAGAGGGGACTTTATCCTGCATGACAATGGACCACAGAGGAAGGGCAAAACCCCCTCCTTTGCCCCTTCATTTAATTGTGTTGTTCTGCAGATAACACACCCCCTTCGTGTTCAATGGGTTAAACTGCTGGAAACAAGCATCTTTCTATATTTACTGGTGTAATCTAAAAATACCCCAATTGTGCTGACAGCCAAAGCAAGCAGAGGCTCCCAGGGGCTCTTTTTCAATCCCAGTACCATGTGAGTGCCCCAGCTGGCTGACACTGCCCCAAGTGAGACGAGTCCAAAGAGCAAAATCAGTGTCACACCCCCTCACAGCATCGCTGCACATGGTGCCTTCCTCCTTTGCCACCCAGCTGCTCCAGGAGAGCAATCCTCAGCTCCCACTCATCCCTCTGCCCAGCCCCTGGTACTCACTGGCTTCGGGTGCAGCAGGGGCTGTACAGTTCAGCCAGACGATTGCAAGGGGCTGAACAAACAGACTCATTAAAACATGACAGGACATCTTCATCACCTCCCCTGTGTCCCCAAAGAAGCTGTATTAATTCATGATTTAGAATAATCCCAGATTTCATTGCAGTTTGGGTGTTTTCCATTGGGAAGATAGAAGAAATGCTTACTGTAATTTACTTATGTTATACTGGCATAACTGTGTGGGTGTTCAGTGCATATCTGCTTGTGGAGTTAGTGGTTTGTGTTTGCTGGCTGCACTCAGAACCCAAACCCTTTTTGGACTGCTGATTTATTTGGCCAACATCACCCCAGCAGCTGGCATTCCAGGTTTAGGATCTCCGGGCTGCAGGGATTCAAGTGTCTGAACGCCTGGTCAGGGAGGGAAATGGTTCAGTGCCCCAGCTCGGAGGCAGCCAGGTGGTATCAGCAGATACAGCTCGCTTGCTTTCCTTCTCCTCCTCCTCCTCCTCTCCACCCTCCATTTCCAGATGCAAATAATTCCATATTTGGCAGTGTGCAACCACGATGGCTTCCTAAGGGGAAAACATCTACTTTGGCAAAAGCATTTAAGATTTTTACTCCTGCTTCACATTCTCGAGCATATGTGGAGTAGAGGAAAAATATTTCGATCCTATGCCTGCTGGAACAGCTAAAGTCTTGTACTCAAAAATGCCAGCAAGCTCCCAAAGACTGATTACTCATATGTAATAAAGAAAATGCACTGACCTTGGAAAAATGGATTGGCTCCTGTGAGTAGGAGAGTGGCCTGAAGGGGAGTCAGAAACCAAGGTTCATGAGATTTTAATCCCAGTTTCTGCATTTGTCGTTTTTCGTGCCTTTTCCTCCGCTGGCTGGCCAGCCCTGGCACCAGCAACGAAAGGGGTCCCCTTTGTGACCACGCTGTCACCCGGGACCCTTCGTGGGCTCTTCTCTGGCTAGAGGTGTTCCCCAGAGACGGTGGAGGTGAGGTTTAGAGAGAGATGACCCTGCTGCCTGGGTTACATAGGTTTTATTGTTCTTAGAGAGAAGCAGCCAAGCCAGGAGGTCCTGGCCTGGTGGGGGTCTGCAGCAGGGCAAAGCTCCAGGGCTTGTCCTGGAGATTTATAGTGGGAGTTTCAAGAGATAAGGGATGCTCCAATAACAAAATTCAAGGGAAAATACAAACTAGACAGACAAAAACTATCACCATTGGGAACAGAGGACAAAGGAGGGGGTCTGGGATGGGGCCAATCACCTCGCTGGACTCTCTGAAACTTCTAGAAGAAGGGAGATGCCCCAGGTGGATGGCAGTGCCCCAGGGGAGGGGGATTTATAGTGATTGACACATACCACTTTGGGAAGGGACCAAAGGCAAGTTTACATAGGGGAATACAGAGGGCAAAACCATTCACTAAACTAAAACGTGATTACCAAACATATAAAGGTTAAAATGCACCACCACATGCATCTATTCCCAGTCCAGAGGAGGACACTTAAGTGCTTTGTTAGCTTTATTCTTTTCTGAATGGGACTAGACTTTAGCTTAGTCACTGTGGTATTTAGGGCATTAATTGCCTAATTCAGCACCTTGCTGTAATGATGTAAATATCTTAAAAGCTTCACTGGATGGATTTGAAACTGTAGTTTAAGAAATTATTGCTCATTTATGACCCTTCTTTGTAACACATCTTGGAAGAGTTAAAGGTAAGGCAAGAGGAGAAGATTTTAATTTTAAAAAGAGACAGGCATTTCCATTTGGCAAGATTTTGCATCCTGATGGGAAAACATAAACATCCAGTCTCTGATCTTGCCTCAATCCATATTTAATCTTGGAGAGTGCTGTGGTGTAATTTTTAAGACAACACTTTCAGGAAGCATGAGGGAAATATTCCAGGCTTCCTTCTGCTTTGAAAAAACTATAAAGGAAAAAAAGGTGGCTGAAGAAGGGCAGAGATGTCACGTAATCCCACACAGGGGACACAAGAGATCTGGAAGACAATGCCACAGAGCAAAAGACAGCTATAGGTAGACTTACACAACATCCTTTGGGATTATAACGACTTTCCCTTTCATCTGCAGACTTTTTTTTTTTTTCTTTTTTCGTGAATAAGGGGATGAAATCCTGCCTGTGAAAGTCAGAGGAGGAAGGCCAGGGATGGTTCTCATGCAGAAGAGAATCTTGTCCCTGACAATGGTGCTCTGCTGTAGGGCTGTCTTCCCCCTGGCCCAGCAGCATTCACTCACTCCCCTCCATGCCTGCTCTGTGCCCAGCTCTGGCAGGTGCCACGGGGAGGGGGTGGGAATAAGAAATTGGATCCAGCCAGCAGCAGGAAGATGAGAGGGTTTTAGGAGCTGGTGGAGTGCTAGGAAGATGCTGGAATTGAGGCTTGCAGAGGGTGGCAGGATTAAAAATAGGCTGTAGCCAGCCTTTCCCAGCATTTTGGCATCTCAACTGGCTGTTATCCTTGTGACCCACTGAGGAAGAGGCAGCAAAGAAAGCGATTCCCTTTTCCACCACCCCAGCAGTGCAGGACAAAATGGTATTTTGCTTCTAACTACATGGTTCTGCTCTCTTGGTCTGATAAGATTTACTACAAGGGTGTAAACTGAGTGTTTTGCCCCTGTCTTCCGTCAAACCAAGGGACTTCCACCTTCCCCTGAGTTCAACAAGGCACTCGTGCACTGAAGTTGTGCTCATTCATTCACATCTTACAGGCTGTTTGCAGGCTTCAATCCTTTAAGAGGAAAAAAGGCAGTTTTTGTAGAAACCATCATTTTAATTCAAGATAATGATGAAAGAAGGCATTTCACAGAACTGTGTTATCCAATGCGATCAACATTGCACCTTGGTACTTAACTTAGCAACGCTGTGTTTGTTTTAGAAAAACCCAAAGACAATTCATAATGCTAAGAGGTGTTGAAATCCATACTTGGATAAGGTGTCTGAACCTCCTGGCCAACAGCTCCTATTTTATAGGAGCCAGGAACTACTGCTTCTGCTCCTTACCCATAGTGTGTATTTTTTCATGTTAGTTGTGGGACAGACAAGGCTTCCCTGAGCTGTGAGTTTCAGCCAGCCATGTGCACCAGCTAAAAGTAAAAAATCTCCCTTGTGCAAGAGTGTAAATTTAGGAAGAATCTTTGTGAAAGGCTGCTGAGGTGCAGGTTTTTGGTTTTTACCCCAGTTTTTGGTTTTTGACTTTCATACATCAACAAAATCCTTCATCCAAAACATTTTTGCAAGTCTGAAGTGTGATTGCAAGATTTGTAAGTTGGTGTCAAGCAGAGCAAAGGGTTGCCACACCAGGTCCCCTGGCTCCAGCACTTTAAGAAGTTCAGCTGCTTCTGCTTGGTTAAAACGTGCCTTCAGGCAGCAGCTTGTGACTGGGGAAAGCATTGTGCAAAAATGCAGTGCCATTCCTTTTGTGTGTGTGTGTGTCTGCTCCTTCTAGAGCAGTATTTGTGCATAGTAGCACACTGCCAGGCCACTGGAGATTTCTAGAGCCAGTCCTGCCCTCACCCTGGGTTTGGTTTTCCCTTTTAGAGCTGCTCTGCAGTAAGTGTTTCTCCCCAAGAAAGAGTCACTGGGCAGAACACGGGTATTTCCACAGAAACACAGCACTCATAGTGCAGAAGTGCTTTTTGTTGGGTTGGGGTGGGGAGGGTCCCAAAACCCAAGGACTGTTTTTTCCACCCTGGCCTTCAAGTGCAGCAACTGCAGTGCCATGAGGGAAACAGATCTGAGGGGAATGGTCTCAGGGGAGCAGGTCTGAGGGGAATGGTCTCAGGGGAATGGTCTCAGGGGAGCAGGTCTGAGGGAGGGGTCTGAATGGAGGGGTCTGAAGGGAGTGGTCTGTTGGGAGGCCGTGGCCCTGCCGTCACTGGGTGTTGTGCTGCTCTCCTGTGTCCCCAGGCACGTTCGTGTCGGCGTTCACCGTGCTCTGCGGGGCCCGCACCGACCTCCCCGACCGGCACATGTGCTGCGTCTTCTGGCTGAACATCGCTGCCGCCCTCATCCAGATCCTGACCGCCATCGTCATGGTGGGCTGGATCATGAGTATATTCTGGGGCATGGACATGGTCATTCTTGCGAGTAAGTACAGTGCACTCACCCTCCTGACTTCTCTCTGTGGCGATGTTCCTGGGTCCCAGATAATGTCCCTGCAAGCCACTGTAGGGAGGAAAGCCACAGGATGGGCTCTGCAAGTCCATCAGAAACACAGTAGGCAGAGAAATTGCTAGGAGGCAGTAGGAATGGGCCCTGTGAGGTATCTGGGAGAGTCTCCCATCCCACCACGTGGGTCAGAAACTTCCCTCTATGAAATGAAATGTGCAGGAAAGGGGAGCACGGTGAACTCTGCTGTCTGGACTCCTTCTGCCCTGATCAAATCCATTTGAACAAGCTCTTCTCCCTTGCAACTCCAGCTGCAAAGCTGTGGTTAGTGAGACCTTTCTGCTACGCCAGTCTGCTCCCAGGGTCAGTTGTCCCCAGAAAAGCCCTGAGCCCTCTCCTCGAACCTCCTCTTCCTCCCCAGGATACATTTACCCATTGTTTTGGAGGTTTTTTCCATATTTCAGACCAAGTTCTTAGGCAGAGCCAGAAGTGTTTAGCTGTTCCTGGAACAACTCCCCATACACTCTTTGAGTTGACTAAAACATTAGTCTAAGGAAACAAGAATCTTTTTTAAATGTACATAATCTAGATCACCAGTTAGTAGATATTACCAACCCAGAACACAGGCTCTGTAACTCATCTGGTAGAGGCTTTCACTGGTGTAAAAGTTGTGTCACAGCTTCTGTATCCTGGTGCAGAGGACTGAGGTGACAGTCTCATCTCACCTCCAAAGCCAGAAGCAACCAGAGTTCAGGGTGCTGGTGGCATCTACAAGACCCCACTCCCTTTCCAGAGACAGGCAGAGGCTGATGGCCAAGCCCTCAAACCAAACAGGTCTGAAATCTTTCAGGCTGACAGGATAGGCAGTTCCCAAACCAAACCCTTCTCCCAGAGACCATCTTACCAGCAGCTTTTGCCTTTTGGTTTGAAGGGGCTCCACTTTGTCATCTCTGCTGATGGCATCTGTGGTTGCACGACAGAGGGGGAGAGAAGATCTCAGGAAGTTGCCAGGAACCTGCCTAAAGACAAAATGGATGAAATAGTAAAAAAAAAAAAAAAAGGCAGGAAACCAGTGCATATTTTCAGCTGCCAAACCCAGGGGTTAAACCCTCTCACCAAAACACCTGCTAATTTCTGAGCCAGCTTCAGTTAAGGCAGTCCCCATGCAGAGCAAACAATGGATATTAAAAACCCGAATATGTGCAAAGCAAAAGCTTTCCTAAGGATGAAGGCAGTACTGCTCTTTGTTTTACCCCACAAACCACCTACCACCTTTCTTCCCAGATATACCTGCAGAGCAGGTTATTTCTGAGGCTAAACTGTGAATTGGTGTCCACGTGTGATGTCTTTAAGAATCTGCCAGATTTGTGTGCAATGCCATAAGTGCATGTTCATAACCATAAACTCTTCTGCTCCTCCTCTGCGGGGCAGCCCCTGTGTGTGGGTCACTGTCTGGCAGGACCCCATTCTGCAGGTGTGGGGATAGTCAGGAGAGCATCTGTCCTGATAAAGAACCACCACTGAAACTGTGACTTGCTTTGCTCCAAAGCCCTGCTCTCCAGCTAGAGGGCTTGGTGCTTAGGAGGGTCTTACTGGGAGAGTCTTGTCCAGTTTCACTGTTGGGGAAAACCATCCAGCTTGGAAGTGTCTCCTGAACACTTTTTCCCACATCTGGCTGGATTCTCCCAGTTTGGGAGGCAGAGGATGGATGAGCAGCATGTGGTGGGAATGCTCAGGTCAAGAGAACCCCAAGCACAGCAGCAGTATTTCATCCCGCTGGTGGTAGCAGAGAATGGCAAGAGGAGTCAACATGTCTTATGTTTCACCAGCAGCATCCAACAAGCTGCAGCCCTTGGCAGTTTCTTTCCATCTCATTAAATAGCTGCTTTTAAGTTTTCTTACCATGCAGAGAAAGTAGTGGCTAAATGCAGCAGCTCTTGGTTGATGGAGAAGAGAAGAGAAGAGAAGAGAAGAGAAGAGAAGAGAACTTAGTCAAAACAAAGAACAAAGCGATTGATTGCTCTTACATGGATTGAACAGCCCTGTCAGACCCAAAGTGGTTGGTCCTTGTTATCATAGCTAAAAAAAGGAATAATAATTTAAGAAGGAAACATGTTTCAAATGCAAGAAATAAGACATTTCATTTAAGAACACTGCCAGTTTGCTTTGGCTGGGTTTTGTTAGCATGCAAACCATTGGATGCACTGGACAGGAACTGTACACCACTGCGACTTGAATCTGCATGCAGATGGGAAAGAGTTAAAAAAGTGTGAAACTACTGCCCACTCTATTCCTCTTGCCTTGAAATGGTTGATCCCATGTGTCCCTGTGAGGGTGCCAGGCTATTTGGGTGGGCTAGAGGCAGGACACAGCAGGTCCTGTCTAGGCTAGTGAGGGCTGGCAGTGAGGAGGAGGGTGGGAAGCAGCTGAAGGTCAGGAACTCTGCTCAGGCCTTCCCTAAGGGATAGTCACCTCGCTGCCTGGATCTGGGCCTGCCTCTCTGTTAGCTGGTAGAGAGTTGGGAGGGAATTAGAACCACAGAATCATAAAATCACTGAGGTTGGAAAAGACTTCCAAAATCATTGAGTCCAAGTCTTAAGCCATCACCATCATGTCTGCCACTGAACCATGTCCCCAGGTGCCACATCCATGTACCTTTTGAACAGGAGACTCCTTGCAGCTTTTAATCTTGTAGTGCTATTTCCCAGGATGGAAAGGGGGAGTCTGGTCTGAGGATAATGGCATACTGTCCTTAATGAGGGAAAAAGGAGAAGAATTAGAGGCCAATCAGGAATACTTCAGTTCCTGGAAGAAGTAATCAAGTAAGTGACTCACATGCATTTAGAAAATAAAAAACACCCCCACAAAGTCACCGTGGGTCTGTCCAGAGCGAGCTGTGTCAGGCTGGCTTGATTCCCTCCGATGGCAGAGGAATTAATTTTGTGTGAGCTGGCAGCAGTCAACCATCTCTCCTCACCCTCAGATGCTGACCCTGTCTCACACAGTGCTCTTACCAGCAAGCCAGGGAACGTGGACTGCATGAAAATGTCCTTGAGAACTTCCCTCTAAATGGATTTTCCTGACCTGGGAAGAGATAAAGAGAGGTGTGTTGAAAGGTCCCTCCTGAATCCTGTTCTGCTCAGTATTTTCATTTGTGGCTTAGGGATGGACTGGAGAGGAGGCTCCCCAGCCACACACCAGTGCTGGCTGTGGGGACAGCAGGCACATCAAAGGCAGTGCCCAGATCCACACCCGTCAAAGAAATGGCCTGGAAACAGTAAGTGGTACTCGGTAGGGACAAACCCAAGACTCTAGAGAAGGATTAATCAGCTGCAAAAATACACACTAGGGAACAACTTGTTTTTCAGGGAAGGATGTGGTGGCTGCAGTGAGTCACAAGCAGCACAGGGGGAACATTGCTGTAGAGGGAACAAACACCACACAGGCAGGTGGGAGCAGAGCTTGTAGGGCTTCCGCTGATCCCATCACCTTTCTCCTTTCTCTGCATGCATGAAGCTGTGGTGAGGCTTATGGCCAACTTTGGAGGCTGTACTTCAAGTGGAAAACCTGGAGAGAGTCCAGAGAACCATAAGACAGTGGGCATATTGATGATGAAGGTGTTCAGCAGGCTAATAAATGTGAGAGGGCAGCAGTTCAGCCTAAGACAGACTTAATTAACAGCAGGAAGGACCTGCGTGGAAATTAGAAGACATTTTTCCTCCAGTAAAGGTCAAAGTGCTGCAGAGGTGGCATGGCAGGATCTGCTCTCTCTGTCCCTGGAAGACTCCAAGAATGGGTAGACCCATTCTGTCTGTCAGGGACAAAGTGGGACACAGCAAGAGACTGACTGACCTGGGGGGTCCTGTCCAGCCCTCATCTCCTCTAAGGTGCCCTTTAGCAGGACAATATCCCAGAAGGAAGATAAATGGAATGTGGGTTTGCTGTCACGCTTAATTACTTTGGGCAGCACCACAGCACAGGGTATTTTCTCTGCTAATTTAAATGAACTTCCAGCTGACCCCACTGGACCCCACCAGAGATATCCTCTTTAAGCAGCCATACGACTTTGAGAACTGTCCTCTGCTGTACCTGCTGTCTGAAGGCAAAGGCAGAATTACAAGGGAGCGCTTAATTCTTCTGCCAAAAAATGGCTGGGCAGTGCTGCTGCAGTGTGCTCTCCTCAAACCTCTCACCAGCTCTGTGGGGACCATGCACAGAGCTGAGGCAATCCAGAGTTAATTAGCTGGCCAAAGCCAACTGGAAAACAAGCCTCCTAAGGCTCTCCAGGCAAAGCTCCCTCAGCCATAGGCACACCTTGTCCCCAGCCCACACCTGCATTGGCCCCGCCATGTGGAATGAGCACAGTGGAACAACCTTTCCAGGAAGTCCCTGCCTGCTCAGAGCCTGGGATAAAAGGTTGGGTGCCATTTCTTGATAGAAAAACCAGAGAAATAACGTAGCAATGTCACCCTGACGTGGCACAGGGTCAGGGACTGCTTGTCCAGGCATTGTTTTGCCTCTGCTGAATGCAGCCAAGAAGTCAAGCCTGGTTTCTGAAGGAAGCCCTCCCTCAGCTTTTGGCCTCGGACTGAAGGATGTGCTTGGCTGCACCATCGCTCTTGGGTTCGCTGGATGGAGACTACGGCTGACTCTCGGGGCTGATTGCCAGCCAGTAGTGAGAACTCACCTGTAATCATGCCATCCTTGTCACTCCTTTGCTAATTACTCTGTTCAGGCCCTGCCAGAAGCAGCAGGAGATGATTGCACAGTCACTGTGTGTCCAGGCTCTGAGGGAAAGTATCATGGAGCCTCTCTGCTCTGGAGGGCCCCTGCTAGGGCTGGTAACACAGCTGTCCTGGGAAGGAAAGGGGAACGGGAGGCCCAAACCAACCATTAACACTTCGTGAGACAAAGAAAATTCCAAGGAAAAATTGCCTGCTTAGACCTATTACACTTTTTAAAAAAAAATCTAAAAAGAGCTGTCTCCCAAACTAGGCCTGAGGAAAGTAGTGCTGCAATTTCCTACCAAATGCAGTGGTGGGGCAAGTTCTTAAAACATAGGAATGTTAAATAGCACCAGTGTTTGCAGCACCCAGACAGGCTGAGGCATGCTGTGATTGCGAGGTACCTGTGGGCACAAGCAAAACTGAGCAGGGAAGCTGCCAAAAACTCTTCAGGTGTAGTTTTCCCAACTCTGGGACTGTGAATGGTATGCCATTAGCCCTTTGGTACACTGTGATGTCTTGTTTGATGCCTTCCTTCAGTGGCTCCCCTTCAGTCAAACCCACGAAATGCCAATGGCACAGAGGAAGGAGTTTCTGGGAGCGCTGCTCAGAGGTGTCAGCCCATCCAGCCTGTCCGGCTTGGGGCCGGAAAAGCAGATGAGGATTCCCTGTCATCTTTAAACAAGAGTCCCAGATGAAATGATCCACTTCAAGTACAAGGATTTTCAGAAATGTTTAGCCCTGGTGTGAGTGTCTGATGGTAGAGCAGCTGTTCTCTGTTTACTCTGCAGCCTCAGTTTGTTCATTCTCTTCTGGTTCTCCATGTGTTTCAGATATATCGTCTACAGTTACATTTCTCCCTCTCTCTTTCTTTCATGTTCCTTTGCCTCCTTTTGTTCACCATCAAAGTCTCACAAGGTAAGTTTGTTTCTGTTCTTCCTCCTCCTCACGCTCAGAGGCAGTTTCCCATGGAGAGCAGCAAGCATCAGTCGGGGCAGGACACCTGGAATTCACTTTCTGGCCAGTGCTGCCCACTCCCAGCCCAAGTCCAGCCACGTGCCTTTACGTGTGTGTGTCCAACTGTCTCTGTGTCTGTCCTGTGGCTGCACAGCCCCAGGGATGCTGAAAATCTTCACACAGCATTGATATGCCCCTGGGGATGCCCCAAGGAGCAGAGCAGGAACCCGTTTCAGTATTGAGAGCATCCTGAAGCCAGCCTCTGCCTGAACCCAGTCCCAGAGGAGCAGTCTGTGCACAGACTGGACTCTCACTGCCTCAATCTTACATGCAATGGTTTACAAGAGAAGTGCAATTTCAAGTAAACTTGATTAAATCAGTGACTCTGTGCACAGGCCCACTTAAGCCTGAACCCAGAGCTGTCTGTTCTACAGAACTGCACCTCAATTTTATTGCAGGCATATTAGCGTAAAGCTGCTTCATACAGAACAGCTGTTTCTATACAAGAAATGCAATAACTATTTTCACATATAAACTATTGGATAGATTAATTCTGAAGTATTGTCATAAACAAGTTTAGCATAGGACAGGTCATTTTTCGGTTTAAGGTCATGTAAAGGGATAGGCTTGGCCACTGTAACTTCCTTCCAGCTAGTTTTAATAGCCAGACTGAAAGGATTTCTCAATCTCCATAAAAGGCATGGCTGCATAAGAATGTTACTTTAGCTAAAGGTTTAAGGCAGGCCCCACCTTTCTGGTCCATAGGGTTGTTTGTTTGGGGTTTTTTTAACTCTGCTCCCTAAACAAATTAAACCAATGCCATAGACAAGCCCAAATTACAAGTTTTCAGCCAGCTCACCTTGCCTTCAGAGCTGACTCACACTTAAAACATAAATGCATGTGAAATCATCATTTTTCCCCTAGAAAAAGCTGTTTGAAAGAGATGAGAGTCTTTCTGTTCAGCTGCACACAATAGGTAGAAATTCAGTTAAGTGTCATTATTCTGTCCCTTGTTCTTGTTTTAACAGCAGGAGATCCAGGCTGCCAAACCTGGGCGAATGTGTGGGTTTTTTCCAAAGTACAACAAAGTTCATTTGCTGGAGTCGATTCTTAGTTCAGCAAAAAGTCCCTTAAAGATAGGGGTTCTGGCACCTGCTGGTATTTTGTGTTCAGTTTTCTTAAGGAACTTACAAAAGCCTAAGATAGGGGTTAGAAAGAAATGTTACAAAGCATAAATGGAGAAGTGTTTGAAAAGTTAAACATTCTTCTGAGATATGAAATTTCAGACTTATTTGAAATTCAAAATATAACAATGACACTCTACTTATGTTATTTAAGCTAAGAAAAAAAACCCTCCAGATTTAAAAAAGTTTTTTAGTTGAAAGATCTTCACTGTGGCAGGCACTGCAAACAAGGAGAGTTTGCTTCTTTAATAAGGAGATTTTTTGCATTGATACAGTTAGAATGACAAATCCAGCTTCTCTTGAAAGGAAAGTGGGGAAAGCTTCTGGCACAGTCATTGCAACCACAGTCATTTTAACACTTTAGGAAAGTGTTAAAAATTCCAGGATTTTCTCATCATCTTGTACTAGCACAGCAGCCGCAGGTGCTCTCCTGTTGCCCTTCCCTGCCCTACTCCCCCGAAGGATGGAGCTGTCCCTGTGGGATTTGCAGCCTGCCCTCATCCACTGTGTTCAGGACAGTAAATAATCTGGGACCCCCAAGGAGCTGTTACAGGCAGCAGGACAGGCTGCTTGAGCCCTTGCAACATCCATGTGGCTGGAATACAGTGGGGACCCCAAGGGCTTTGCTGTCTTGTTTGGGAAGTGAATCAAACCTCATGGCCACAGGAAGAGGAAAGGGTGTGAAGGAACAGGGATGCAAACAATTTCCTTGGTTTTGGTGCTGAAAAGATCCATTTCCTCCAGGCCCACTGGATGGCTGCTGTGCCCTGAACAAAAGCACCTGTAATTCTGCTGGGCTGGAGCAAAGCAAGTGCAGAACCAGGCAGTGAGAATATCATTAGAGGCATCCCAAGGTCCATGTTTGACCTGTCAGCCTGTGATTCAAGGCATTCCCCTTCTCCTCCAAGAGGTGTTTGCTCACCTGTGCAAACTGCAGTGCAAAGTGGTTGCTGCTGGGGAGGGCCATCAGCAAAAAACCAGCATGGGAACAAAAAGCTGGATAGAGGAAAGCAACTTCCTCCTAGCTGGCAGTGCTCTGGGAGTACAGGGCTCAAACACCAGTAGATCCCAAGGAGAGATGTGTGTGGGATGCAAGACCTACTATGGCAGCACTTGGGAGCAGCCATGTCTCTGGAGCAGGATACAAGGGCATCCATTTCCCCTGCACTGCAGAAAAACACACTCCATAAAAACTTTAGGTTATTGGGCTGGAATTGGTGACCACTGGTTCCTGCTGTGCCTTTACAATCTCTTCAAGCAGAGGGTGCCTGTGCCCATGCCAGGCTGGTGGCAGGCAGGTGCCACAGCAGCAGGGCTGGCTGCCAGCATCCACAGGGCTGCGCTCAGGAAGGTGGCAGCACCAGGCAGCTGCTGGCTAAAGCAGGGCAGGGTGACTGCCCTGGGCAGCCTGACCACGAGGGGGAATGTGGCAGCCCCCCTGTTTTCCCACGTGTTTTTTGTCACTCCTGGTAAACCAGGCTCGTGGCTTGCTTAAGCCTCACCGAGGGTCCTCATTTGGAATTAATTCTAATCATGTTCCCTTCCCCTCCCTCCTCACAGGCTACAAGGAACAGGGGATCCCACAGCAGCTGTAGTGGCTGGGACAAGTATGGTCAGAGAAACACGGCGAGAGATTTCCTTTGGCAGCCGTGGGCCACGGACCTTTTCATTACCCTTTGTCTCTCTTCTTCTCCCTTTTGTTTTGTGTCCTTGTGTCTGCCTGGTTCTCCTGCCCGTCCAGCGGAGCGCAGATGCAGAGCAGCCGGTGCAGACTTGCACTGAAGCCCCCGAGCAGCGGAGATGAGGCAAGCACGGCTTGGCTTAGGACTGGTCCCGGCCAGGACGCGGCCGACGAGGAGGAGGGTGCCGGGACAAGGAAACACCCCCGGCGAAGGTGGCACCTGGACAGGCAGCTGAACCGAGGGAGGGGGAGATGCTGCTTTCCCTCTGCCCCCAGGAGGAGGTTGCTGAAGATGTTTTGCCTCCTTTTTATGCTCACTGTTAAAGGACGCTGGCTGTGAACATCAAATGCCAAGGAGCTATTCATAGATATATGTACAGGATGTAAAAGCAAACCAGTGGTACTTTTTTCCCGCCCTGAGATTCCATCTGTGACTGCTTGGCAGTAGTGGAGGGTCCAACCCAGCCCCCTCTGCCTGTGTATATATGATGTTCACAGAAGCTCTGTCCCCACAGATGTCTTGAGAAACGTGCTTGCTGTAAATCGTATTGTACTGCTGAAGTGACTGGGGCCATTGCCTGCTTCCATCCGCTGCCGCCATGCAAAGAGCAGAGTTCCCACCAGCCCAGGGGACACTTTTCCTAGCACAGGACTGGTGTCCTGCAGCACCTCGCCTCTAAGGCAGCAAACACAGCCTCGTGCTGCCAGAAGCCTCTTGTATGAAACAGTACTGGGGGAACCAAAGAACAAGACTTTTCCTGCCCCTGGAGGGACTTGCTGGCAGTGTCTCCATGCTTTGGAAATGGATCCCCTTAGAGTGCAATGAGTGCTCCTGGCTGAAGCAGCGTCCCAGCTCTGCTTCCTCAGGTAAGTATCCAAAACTCCAGGATCACAGCCTGGTACTAGGCAGGTGGTTGGGAGCTGTTGTGGTTGGAGGGCCCATGGCCAGATGGGGTGGGGCTGTGATTTCATGGCTTGAACACGATGTGCAGAGTTGCAGTGGCTGCAGGTGGAGCAATCCTTCTGATTGCAGTGGGGCGAGAGGAGCTCAGCTTGGTGTCAGCACCTGGATACTTTTCCTCTACAAAGACATGGCAGGAGGAGCCCTGCTGAAAGAGGGCAAAGCCAGGCTGCTCACACACAGGGAGGGCCCTTCCAGCCAGAGGAGTTTCACACAAACCCGCTGCCAAAACTGGGAGCCTCCCAAAGGTGGCGGAGCTGAGACCCACTCCCAGCCCATTATTCCTGCCAAGAGGGAGATGGTGAGAAAGGGATGGCAGCAAACCCCACTGCCCTACAGGTGTCCAGCCTCTCCCAGTACGATGATCTGCTTTTAACAAAGGTTTTTTATTTTTCATGCAGAACAAGTCCTGTCAGCTAGAATACCTCCTGTTGTAAAAAGATCTGGGGTGTCAAAAAGCAGCAAGTGCCCCTGAGCTGCCCACCAAGGGAGGAGGAGAGCCCTGTGCTGGGTAGGGCACCTGTCAGTGATCCCAGAGAGAGCTGCTGGGGTAGGAAGCTCCTTTGATGTTTTGATTGCAAACCTCTGGCTTGGCCTCCCCACAGCCCCTGCTGTTCTCCTGATGCCTGGACACTGTCTGGATTTAATGCAACACCTCTCTTCCCAGAAATTTTCCTCCCTGCCCAGTGCCCACACTGAGCTGTGAGCCCACAGCCTGTGGAAAGTACAGCAGCATACCTCTTTGTTCTCACAGCTCAAGAGGTCCTTCTTCAGGGCTAAGGACAAAGCAGCATGCACAGTCTCAACTAACTTGTGGTGAGACAGGACCCCTCCAAAGTATGCCTGTTTATCCAATGCAGTCATCAGAAGGGATGACAGACTTTTTTCACTCACCCTTCCATAGCTGTGCACTGTAAAAAGCTTTGGGCTACCTGAACAGCAGAAAGGGGCAGAGAGTTAGAAGCCTTGGGAGCACCAGCTTTCATTGTGAAGATGCTGGCTCAAGCATTTCCTCTGATCTCAGCAGTCTTAATTGGAAAATACATATATATAAACAAGGAGGCAAATTTGTAACACAGACAATTAATTGTATATTTTACCAAGTCAGACTTCAGGTAGGGCGCTGTATTTGTACAGCTCGCTGTATACAGTAGGGAAAAATGAGAGGTCTCCTAAGCAAACCCATGGCAGAAGCATAGGAATAACTCAGGCTTTATTTCTCTTGCCTCACACCCTAAACTGTTCCTTGCATGGCCATGCTGGACAGACAGAAACAGGTATTTAGTCACTACCTGTATCCAAACAGGGATGCTGAGCTCCACTTTTTGGGCTACTGCATAGAAAGTGAAGATCATGACATGGTGCAGACAGGAAAACTTTGCATTTGTCATTTTAGAGGAAAAGAGGTGAAAACCCATCAGTTTTTAGAGCAACACAAGCCACACAACAGAGGCAGCAGAGGAGCCAAGGTTTCCTTGGAAGACAAGCACCAGTTGGTGCTTCTCCTCACCCCAGGGCTGGAAGTGCTCAAGAGGAAAAGCAGCACAGTCATCCTGCCAGAATGCCAGGCTGCAGCAAGCCACAGTTACCTTGCTTTGCCAGAGAGAGGCTTGGACAGCAGCAGCTGGAGAAAACCAATCAAGCAGGTCAGTGGTGGAAAACCCAAGAGCCATCTGGGATCTGCATTAAAGCCAGAGGATGAGTTCCTCAAGATTACTACTGCCACAGCAATGGCCAAAAGGATTTCTGCTCACAACATTCAACAATTTCATGTGTCTTTGTCCATTTCTACCAAAGGACTGGTTCAGGGAGTGGCCTGTGCTGTGGCATCTGCAGCTCTGTGGCTTGCTGGGCTGTACAGGTGTTACAGAACTGAGCTTCAGCATTTCCTGTGAGACAGACCATCTCTGCTCCTCCATTTCCCACCTGGGAAAATAAGGGGTAAATAGGATCCTAGCCAGTAGCAAACAGGGAATCTGTAGCACATCTGGAAAGCACCTTCACAAGCTGCTGCTATCATTAGTCAGAACTCTTTTTTTGAGATCTATGACTAGCCCTGAAGCCACCCAAACCACTTGGCTGCTCAGCTACAGCGAGTGCAATGACAAAGAGCAATGGTTACCCCTCACCTTTGCCAGAACAGAATGGCTGGGTCTAGTGCAAACACCAAACACTGCCTAAGCATCAAGTTAGTTGTGCTGTGGTGTCAGGACGGGTGTGCAGGAGCCCCTGCAAGCATGGATCACAGGCCATGGATAAAAGGAACCAGGCAAAACCTTTGGGTGCAGAAGCTTTGAAACAGGAGCAGCAAGTGTGGCTTCACAACAACCTCTTCTGGTGCCTGTGAAGTTGGGTTCACTTTTAGAAGGTGGATTTAAATGTGTAGTGGACAGGCAGCACAAGAAACCTCAGACTGGGGAGGATTAAACAAGCTGACATTTTCACTGGGCCTAAACTCCCAAAAGTTGCATCTCCTGTGGCATCAGATGTCCCATCCCAGACACCCAGCACCTGCACGAAAAGTCCCCGGGGAACAAAAAGGGACAGAATAAGCTCCTCATCAGCATCACCAGGGTTTTGCTGACCTTTTGGGAAACATTTGGTGCTGTCTGTCTCTCTGGTCCAGTGAAGATGGGAGAATTGGATAGACTGGGAAAGGATTGAATGGAAATGCTGCCCTCCCTGGGATGGCTGCAGGTCTCTAAGAACATCACTTTGGTTAGGTCTGGGTGCTGTCTGCATTTATTGCATGAGGGAGTTTGGTACTGCAGTGCAGCACTGCACAGACAAGGTGTGGGATTTATAATTTACTTTCAGGTTTTCCTCTGTAATTTTTTTTTTTTAATCTTTGACCTTATTGAATTGGTGAAGCCAAGAAAACACTCAATGCACCACTTCAGAGGCTCTGAAATCTGTCGAATGACACTCAGGACAAAAAACCTTGGTTTTGCTTATTGTGGTGATTTGCTTAATTGATTTTAATTAGATGCAGACAGTTTCCCCCTCTCTGCTTTAGGACAGGAGCCACTTTATAGATCGGCCTTGCTACCAGGCAGCAAGCATCAAATTGCATTTTCCCCAAGGCTGTCCTGTGGTGGTAATAACAATGATAAGTCCCTCTGCTTTTTCCAACAGCCTTGAATAAAACTGGCACTGCCAAGCTCCACCCAGCCCAGGTGTGAGCAGCAGCCTGCTCTCGGGCAATGGTGAGCCCCTCACCTTGCCTTCAGGTCTCCCCATGGCAAGTGGTGGGGAGCTGAGAGGAGCTCAGAGACTGAGCCCAGGGCGAGGCTGTGGTCACCAGGAGGCTCTGCTCATCCCATCTTTTGTATCACACCCTCCACTGTGACTTAGTTTTCCTCCTCTCACAAGAGGTCAGAGTTCTGGCAGCATCTGGAGAAGCGTGTCAGTGTCCACAATCCAGGCACTGACAAGAAGAGCCACGCTGTGAAGACACAGGTACGAGTGAAAATTTGGAGCTTTCCCGCACTAACAATTACTTTCTTTCTCTTTAGGGTAAAATTAACCACACAGCGTTTTCACACCTCTTTCGGAAGCATTGCAGAGGGGACAACACCTCCACCTCCCCCGGGGCTGGATAACTCCCCGCCCTCCCCTGGGAGCTGTGCTGTGACCGTCACTGCCTCCTCACCAGTTGAGCCCGAGGGCACAGCCCCGAGCCCCTCCTCTGGTCCCAAGTGCATGGCAGCCGGCTATCCCAGCACTGTCACCTGCTTTATAAATGTTGATGTTTGACATGCCAGTTTTACAGCTCAAGAGTGATAGTGGGTAATGAAGAATAAACGCAGTTGCTTCACCCCCATCATCTGCCAGCAACACAGAATTTTCTGCTGCTCCTCTCTGATTGTGAAAACCAGGTTTCCCAAAAAAACCCAAAAAACAAACCACAAAAACCAAACCAAAACCCCCACAAACAAACAAACCAAAAAACCCCAAACAAACCCCCAAAAAGGGCTTTAATGGAGTAGTGTCTTAGTACTTGAATCCAGCTGGGGTGAACCACTGATTTACTACTCATTGGAAAGCAATTCCAGGTAGGAACCAACCCAAATGTGTAGCCAGTCAAAAACCAGCTTTGTTCTGGGTCAGCCCAACCATTGCAAAGCAGGGCACAGAACCATTTTTCCAAGTTCATTGGTGTTGCCAAATCTGCATTTACCATGGAAAAGGTGCTTTGGCAGGTGACCTCCACCCTCCCAGCCTTTTGCCTGGTTGGCCATTCTTGCTGCAGGGGCCTGGCATCGCTCTCAGCCGTGGCAATCACAGCTGGGAAGGTCAGTGGGTCTTTGTGCTGGGAGCAGCTCTGACACACAACCATGGGGTCAAGAGTGTCAGGTGTGAGAGGTGACTCCATCTCTGCCACACCCTGTGTTTCCCAAGACAGGATTGACTGCCACACGTTTTATTAAAAACCTTCCAGTTCTGCTGGAAATTGCCTCTTAAGTCTTGCTGTGAGTGTTGTGCTGAGCTCTGTGGACAGGAAGCTGAAGCTCACAGTCCCAGTATTCCTCAGAGGGCCATTTTATTCCTTGCCTCCTGCTTGTTCAGGGATGACCCTGCAGTTCACACACATGCATACACTCCAGCCAGGGTGCATTTTTTTGCTACCCAGCCCAAACTGCATCCACTGCAAGACACCACCAAGAGTTTCTTGACATGTAAACCCCAGGTACAAGGAGACCCTGGCTAGATCTGACATTCCTCCCAGGAAAAAGCAATGTCTTCTCCCACCCACTTGAACAGTGTGGCAACACAGCCCTGTATTTTCCAGCTGACTTTGCTTCCTGCTCACACACAATGCACTTTGAAGCAGTGCTGCAGTTTACTTCCCAAACTGTGACTCAGCATTCCCATCCCCCTGTGGGAGCAACATAGTGCAAAATCCCAGGTCACAGTGGCACCATCTGAACCAGGGTTAATTACAGTGAGCCCCACGGGAACTCATGCTACCCACAACCCATCCTTCCTCCTCTTGTCATCTGTATAAATAACTAAGCCAGGCTAAAATTCAAGTCCTGCTTCTCTCGCACCCACACCTTGGCTAGAGGAAAGCAACAATGCCCTGTCCCACTGCTGGAATGCTGCAGGGGGAAGTGAGGGCTTCGTTCAGGCTTTAAGAACAGCAAAGGCCAGAGTAGCTCAATCCATCTTCCAGCTCTAAGAATACTTTCAACAGACAGGTGAAAGGGAATGGAACATTTTGGCTTGGGATCAAAACAGGGGCTCACTTCTATCAACAGCACCTGGAGGTGATGGCAGTGCTCCCCCAAACACTCAGCAAGCAATCCCACCCTGACCCACACCGCTCCTTCACCCACCGCACTCCGACACAGGCACTGCTCCCGAGGCTGGGAAGGGATCACTGGCTCAAGTCTGTGTTCTCCTTGGTTTTGGCCATGCATGGGAACATCAGATTTTCCACCCTCGGAAGGAGGGAGCAGGGGCCTGCCCACCTGTGCTGTTTGCACCTTGCTGGTGACCCCACCTTTCATCTTCATACTGGAGCCCAAACTGAGGGGTTGCAGAGGACCATTTGTATGCCTATTTATATCACCCAGTATTGGATTGTGACTTCTTGTGTTTTGATACTGTGGATTTTTTTTTAAAGTTAAATATATTCTATTGCTGGACAGCTGGACCGAAATGCAGAGTCTCTTTATGTCACCTGGAGAAACCCCATCATCACTGATTCCAAATGGGTTCTTCCTCTCCTCCCACCAGTGAGGTGATGGAGAGCATCCAGCAGACACCAGCCTGCACCCACATCCCCTGAGGAGAGGAGGCAGGGGCCAGGGCATGGCTTCCTTAAGGAATTCACGACTGGAACTTTGCAGAGGAGCAGGAGGCTGGTGAGGAGCCTCACCTGAACCTCTGGAATGCAGACAAGGGAGGGGGAAAAGCCACCCTGTGTTCCCCTGTGCACATGTCTACCAGCCATCCTTTTTGACTGGGTTTTGTTTGCAATTTTAACATTTTTATAGGAGTACCAGGTGCATTATCCCTGTTCCCTGTGAGTGAACAGCCCACGTGCTGTCAGGAGCTTGGCCACAGGCCCCTGAGCAGAGCTGAGCAGGTGGCG
Source organism: Pycnonotus jocosus (assembly GCA_013400435.1). Lineage (NCBI taxonomy): Eukaryota > Metazoa > Chordata > Aves > Passeriformes > Pycnonotidae > Pycnonotus > Pycnonotus jocosus. The sequence continues at coordinate 239,676 of VWYP01021594.1, forward strand.
AGCCTTCCCATGAAAGGCAGATCTGCTGCAAGGGCCAGCAGCGTGTCAAAACACCTGCACATTTCAGCCATCCACACTCCATGCTCCTCCTGTGATGTACAATGCCACAAAATGCACTGCTCTGCTCCCTCCTCAAAGCCACTGTGGGTAGGGAAACACCTGGGAGATCCCAGCTGGGTCGGGGGGCCAAACTCAGAGTTGGTGCAAGACCAGCAAGGAGGGTCCTCTCACATCCCATGGCTTTGAGGGGTCTGGGAGGTGAGGCAGAAGCTCCTTTCACTTGCTGTCTATTTCTATTCAGGCTTCAGCCCTCAGCAGGGGAAGCACTTTGGGATGAAAACTGATAAATAGTAGTGTGATACTATTAATACACCCCTGCAGACACAGCAGCACGTGGCAAACCCACTGGAGAGCTCTGGGATAATTATCTCAAAGAGATTTTTTTAACACCCTGCTAATGGAACCATTTCAGAAGGGGAGGAGGAAAATCAGCAATAAACCACAGGAAAGCAAAGTCAAAAACTGGAGCTTGGTGAAGACACATGAGACACAGGGAAAACTTCCATGCCACATTTCTGGGCACCCTCCTGCCCAAGCACCCTTCTGGGCACCCACCTCCTAGACACCATGGCCCAGGGGGAGGCCCACAGCCACCACACCCATCTCACCCTGATTTCAGGGGTGAACTGGGTCACCCCCAGCCCAGGTGCCCTCAGAGCAGAGCCCAGCCCCTGCTGTCACTCCTCTGTGCACCTGCTCCACGCAGCACAGCAGTGGTGACTCCAAGGGAACTCCCTTTCCAGCAACCACCACACAGCAGGGACAATTCCCTCCCTCTCCACTTGCAGCCTCCCCAGACTGGCTCAGCTCCTTACAGCTGCCATACACATCTGGGATACATTCAGTCCTCCTGGATGCAGCTCTTGCTGGGAACCCTACAGAGCTGCAGCCACAGCACCAACACCACTCCCAGGGTGATGGGGAGCAGCTATGAGTTCCTGCATGATCCAGAGCAATCTGTAACCAGGGGTGCATTGCATCAGGCCATCTGGGAGAGTTTAAGCTGCTGGCTGCTGTTACACTGGTGGGGCAAAAGCAGCTTGTACAGGAGGGCTGGGGTCAGTCATGGCTTGCAGCTCACCCCAAAAGGGAGCCAGGATATTGGATCATTTAGAGATACACATTTAGAAAAACATAATTTCAACTATATTCTGTTCAAACTAGACTGAGCAACCATTAATAAAAAAATGTCTGTGCAGAGGAGGATTATTGCAAGGTATGAATGTACTCTCTCTCAAAGTCATGCAGTCCAAATACACATTGAGATCGACATGCAGCCATTAGAAGGTAGCACCTGATCCTAGGAGGTAATATTACAATTGCAGGCTATTTCAGAGCTTGTTTCCACAGGAAAACTGCAACCCTGTGGAAGAAGATGTGAGCTGCAAGACTGGCAGTGTGTGTGTGCTTATGTCTAGGGCACAAGAGAGCATCACGCATAAGAGATGTGAGGGGAGATTGTGGGTTTTTAAGGGACAGGACTTGGTTCCAGGCCAGCCAGATGAATGCCAGATTCCAGGCTTAAATTCTGTTTATTCAGAGGCCCAAATGCTGCTGAGCAGCCTGGGCAGCACAGGGATTAGGAGCCACTGTCCCTGCAGAGACAGTGTGTGAGTGCCCTGGCACGCTCAGGATGCTGCAGCCTGCCCTGCTGAAACCTCTGCCCACCAAAGCAGCCACTGGCACTGCCTGTCCCACCCATGACCAAAGGATACAATGGGTTCAGAGGATAGGATGGCACCAACCTGCCCTGGAGATGCTCCCTGGCAGCAGTGTTCTGGGCTGTACCATGCTGGCACACAAGCACTCAAGAGACATCCTCTGATCCTTAATGATCCCCCATAAACCACAGGGCCTGTGAGCCTTCCTGCAAAGCCATTTCCCATGGGAAGGGCAGGTGGGCATGTGCAGAACATGGCAGTCACATCAGAGCACGTTTGAAGTGCCTGCTTGGGGCTGATGAATGGTGGGAGGAAGCACATGGCACCCCAGAGAGCCCACCCACGGGTCCTGCCATCTCCCCTCACTGTTCTGGAGGCATAAAAAAAGATGAAGCATGAATTTAGCACTAGAAAAAGATACCATGCTGCCAGTGGGAAGTGTTTTTTAGCCACAGATCCTTTGCAAATGGGGAAACGTATCTGTAGCATCTCTATCTTGCTACTACAGACTCCTGCTGCTTTTGCTTCTCACATTCCCTTCTCTGAGCCAAACCCCACTGCTGCAAGAGAAGCAGATCTCTGTGTGTGTGTCCCTGCAGAAGTCCTGGAGGGACTAATGTGGAAAGCAGCATATAAATCCTTCTGACACAGAGGTCAGTCACTAGAAATTAAAGTATTTGATTTTGTTTCCTGGCTCTGGTCAGGTGTTTGAATTAATATTTTTGTGCCTCTATTTCTCTTCATATTCCTTTGTTCTGGTGCTTTCAAGTCTTACATTTCTACATTAGGAAAAGTGTATTTGAACACCCTGACACCGGGCCATGTGGAGAGGGGGAGCTGGTCCCAGGCCTGCAGGTCTGACATTGTTACTACAAATAAATGGTAGGAGGTACAAAATCCCAACAAACAGAAAGCACCAGCTCCAAGCAGGCGGTGGAGCAGTGCCAGAAATGGGATGAGCTGCTGAGGCCCCCAAATTTTCCAGTTTCCTCCAGAGCTGTCCCAGATGGGATTCACTCAAGAGCCTCCTCCATGGGCTTTCTCTTCCAAGTGGCACCAGCAGCAGCTGTCCTGTGCCCTCTGGCTCTTCCGGGATGGAAGAACAATTTCATCCTGGAGAGCAGCAGGAACTACTAAGACAGGTCTCCTAAGGGTGGGAAGAGAACTCCTGACTGAATAAAAGCAGCAGCAGCCCTCAGGACACCCCCCAGAGCATTAAATCCCCATACAAAGCCTTCCTTGCTGGAAGCATCACTCGTGATGGTTTAGGACAGGAGGTGCAGGACATGGCAGAGTTGTGTCCACAGCCCCACTCTGGGGGAGTGAAGTGTGGGCCTGGGCATGGTGGGTCATCCCTGGGACCCCTGGGACTGCAGGAGCAGAGTGTGACCACTTTCATGGACTTCAAACTATGTGGCAAAAGATGAACCAAACCAGCTGACACTACAGCAGGGCCCTGCCCACTTCTCTCATTTCCCAGGGGTTTCTAATTTTTTTCTTTACACTTCACAATAACAAAGAACAAATTTGTATTTTTTTAAGGGCAGGGAAGTGAACAAAATGCAGCCTCAAATGAGAGTGTGAGTGGGAAAGCTGTCCCCCAGGGGACAGGGGCTGGGGCTGCCGGGGGGCTCCAACCCTGGAATGGCACAGGGAGGAGAGACGTGTTGCCCCCAGCCTGTCACCCCCAGAACCAGCCAGAAAGGAGATGTGGGCAGCATGAATCCTTCACCCCCTGCCTTGCCCAGGCTGCCTCTGGGATGTAGCCGCTGCTGGAACGGGCGTTTATTAATTTTCACGACCTCCTCAGCTCGCACTGGGAAAGCCAAATCCCAAAAGTGCCGGAGTTGGACAAAAAGCCTCAAAGCAGCGGCGACCGGGGCGGCTCGGAGTGTGGAGAGCATCCTTGGCAGCGCTGGGCGCGGAGCCTTTCCCGCCCGGCAGCGCTCCCTGTGCGATCCCTGGGACACATCGCCATCTCCCGGCACTGCCGGGGAGCGCCGGGAGCCCGCCCGGCACCGGCACCGGTGCCGGCACCCGCATCCACCCACGCGGGACAGGGGTGGTCGGCAGGGCTCGGGTCTGGTTTTTAAGGTACGGCAGAAAAGGGAGCACAGCCCTCGTCGGGCTGAGACCAAATGCGAGCTCGCCCCACCAAAGCCTGGTGAGTGCCCCGGCAGCATCTCCCCCAAAACATCTCCAGGCCAGCAGGACTCTGGAGATGCAGGCACAGCCCCACGGCAAAGTGGCTGAGAGAAAAGGCATCCCCAGGCTGATAAGCACCCTCCACACTCAGATGCTGCTTGGCCATCCTGGTGGCATGGTGTCCCCATGCTCCCCCGGCCGTGCATCCCCTGCAGCACCCCACAGGCAGGAGCTTTTCCGCTCTGGCAACCTCCTCACTCCTGCTTCCCTCCAGCTGCACTGGGCAGGAGGACACGGGGGCCCTGGGGCTGTTGCCAAGCTTCAGGCTGGCACTGCTCTGCATCATCCCTGGCAGGGGTAAAATCCTTCCTGAGGTGCTTCCCAGAGATCCCAAACCCCAACAAGCTTGTGTTGGGAACAAAGCCAAGCACACTGTGATCCCTATCAACACCACACTCAAGTCCTGCAATTCCACAGGCTGGAATGCCCAGCTGGCCTTCAGCACCCCCTTATTTGTGGGAGGCTCATTCTGTCAAGTAGCACCTAATCAGACAAGGCTGAAGGAAAGGAGCTGCCCTTCCCTACCTTACACCCCCTGGCACTGCTGGAGGTGCTGGGAGGCTCTGTTCTGTAAGAGCAGGGACCTCAGCAAGGTGTAAAGTTTTCTTTGTTGCATTAATATAAGTTCTGGCCACTCTTCTCTATATTGAGCTTATGAATCCTTTAGTTTATTAATGCATAAGGTGGCAGGGAGCTCTGGGCTTGGCTTTGGGGGTAAAGCCAAGTGGGGGGCCCAAGCCAGGCTCTTGCTGTGGCATGTGCCAACGGGGCCTGCCCCTTCCCAACCCTCTGCATAAACCTTAGGGTCAGCAGATGCCAGCACTCAGACACAAGGGGGGGGTTTCCTGACTTACTCCCTTTTCCTCTTGAAAGAAATAAGATGAATATGTCTTTACAGACCATTAGAGTCTGCTTGTAGATAGGGCCAGGGACTTAGATAGGGAAGTAATGGGAGAAACTATCAGTTCTAGAAAATGTTACCAACTGACATGGACTGCTGCTCAGCCAAGGCCGTGTTAAATTCCTGAACCTAGAGAAGAAGGAAAAAAGACTGAATGGAATTATGAGTATTGCTTTGCTACATAAAAAAAAGGGGAGGATGTGCGTATTAGAGGGGTATATGTAGTAAACATACCATGAAGTCTGTACCTTCCAAGTACCTCAGCCAATGGGGATAGGAAGAGGGTGTTGCAGCCAGGAAATCAGGATAAAAAGGAGGCTGCATCCTTCAACAATTTGAGACACCCCAGGGGAAATGCCCCATGGGCTTTCCCTTTATTCAAATAAAGTCACAGGACTCCTCTGTCTCCTTTTTGGATGGACATAAGCCTCTGGCATTGTGAACTTTTCTGCACACTCTTCACCATAATGTCATGGTGTTTCGTCAACTCTTAAGAGAGGTTTTTGCAGAACAGGGTTCTTCACTCTCTGGTTTTGCATTTCAGAGTGCAGCTGGGTAAGTTTTGGAGGTTTTTGTTTTCCTCTGAAGGTAGGAAGAGGAGTCACACACCAGAGAGACACAAAAAACTGGACCTGTAAGTAAAACAGGGGCTGTCAGTTCAGCAGCCAGACAGAAAGGTGTTTGCTCTCCTACAGCCCAGGAGAGACCGCTGGTGCACAGGCAGCAGCCTCACATCCAGGGTCTTGCCAGCGCTGCCTCCGCCCAAGAAGTTTCTTAGTCTTCACATTCCACACTGCAGGGGTTCTCCTGCAGTTTGTGTTAGAGTTCCCATGGTGAGCCAGGTTTGGTCCCCAGGCTGGGCTGGTCCTGAGGATCTGGGCACTAAATCTAGCTTTCCTATGGGGCAGCCCACCTGCCCCTCTGTGCCAGAACAGCTCCTGCTGCCCTGTGCTTGCACAACCAGCCAGGAGGGAATGGAGCTGCCTTCAGGCTCTACAACCTGAGTTGCAGAAACAATCTGGGGGTTTTTTGTGCCTTTTGGTTTCGAAGTGCTCCCTCTGGCCCTGCCCACAGCGCAGCTGAGAGGGAGAGGGAGCAGGGAGTGTTTAGCTGTGCCAAGCAGCTCTGATTCTCCTGGGTACTTTGGCATTCTCCAGTACAGAAATCACAGGGTGGCACTCAGAAACTGCTCAGTGGGAGCAAAAAACATTCAACCAAAATTGAAGCGGCCTTCAGTGGCCTTCCATGCAGAAGGGGGATGGAGAAATTCAGGCGTCTCTGGGGAGGAGCTCTCACTGAGCCTGGGCCTCCCACAGCCCCACTTCTGCTCTCTCCCTGCCCCGCTCCCTGCAGAGCCAGTTCCTGTTTGTCGGGATCTGTTCCCAGCACAGGGTCCTCCCCTACTCTTGCTTTTATGCAGCATTGCTGGAGCCCAATTCCCCCCCACTCATGGACATGAAAGGCCATTCCAAGGCTGCCACAAGTTGCACAGGGCAGACACTGACTGCACACCACGGGAATGCTTCCCATATGCCTTTATTTGCAATGTTACAGCACTTTTTTACAGGCACTGTGCGTTGGTGTTCCAGACCGGTTTGGATTTTTTTTCTGTATTACCCAATGACCGAGAGGTGTGGTGGGAGCAGGGAAAATCCCTCACAGCAACTGTTCCAGCCTCCAGGAAAGCAGAAGACATCTGAGAGCAACAATCTGCTTCTTCTGAAGCCATGAAGCCAGGAATCTGGTTTATAAACAGGCTTAAAAAATAACATACATATATATCAGAGCAGCTCGAAGCTAAAGTACAGCGGTAAGTGGTACACAGCTACGCGTTATCTGTTCATGCCCTTTCTCCAAAGCTGGAAAAGGCATGGCTTAAAAACTAAAAACACAGTTTAAAAAAACAAAAAGATATTCCATGCATTAAATTTTAGTGTTTTGTGCAATTAAAATGGGATGAAAATAAATATAACTTAAAAAAAACCCCAACCTTTTCCATGACACTAATGGAACAGAGCCAAAGTCTAGTAAGGCACTTCCACATGGGCTATTCTAGAAAGCCTAGCAAGGAGCTAAAACAGTGCAACCATTTACAATGGCATCTGATGAACAAAAGACACATGTCTGGTGAGATATGAACTGAGAAAAACCTTAGGAAACTTCAGTCCTTGGGAAAGAGGCTTGGCTGCAGATGGCTTGGTTCCTCCTCCTTCTTATTGCTGCAAGGGAGGTCTCCCCCATCAAGGGTGCTGGACTATGGCAGACTATGGCAGAGGGGCTCTGGAGCCCTGCTCCTGGGGGGTGAGACAGGACAGTGGGTTTGGGGATAGATGGAGCAGGTGAGGGATTGGTGGCTGCCGAGCTCCCGCACCACCTCCTGCGCTGCACATTCCTGGATGAGAGGGCTCCCGGCCTCCCCTCCCCGGCAGCCCCTCCATGGATGACCTTTAGCGCCCCAGCCCTGCCGCCGCTCCGTTCAAATGTTCCAGGAAGTTAAAAAATAGCCTCCGCCCTAAATAGGGAACTGGGTGTTTTCGCAGGAGCGGGAGCACCAGGGCAGCACGGCCCCAGCAGGCTGGGGAGCAGCGCAGCCACAGGCAGCTCTGTGGAAAAAGGGGAAGGCACGGGGATGCCTGACCCCAGCTCTGCTTTGCCAAAGGTGTCCAACCCGGGAGCTGCCCTGCTGCTGTAACCCTCCACCTGATGCAGATGGAAATTATGGAGATGCTCCAGGTGGGAGGGTCGCCCTGGGCTAGGTGTGAGCATTGGTGGCACTACACATGTGCTCAGCTGCCTGCAAAAAAGACTGATCAACCTGGATGGCTACTTTAGGTCTCATAGTAGTCCTTTATAAGCTATTTTTTCCAGCTAGGGAGGATTGGAGACCCCAGCTAAGGTAGGCTGGAAGCAGTTCCTAGCAGGAGAGCTGGGGCTCTAGAGAGGAGCCCAAAGGTTTGTTCACCAGGGTGCCCAGCATGGGGGACATGGGTGGGAAGCACCTGGCCATGGCAAATACCTGTGCCTGACAACATGGCTCTGCAGCAGAAGGGAAACCCTCGCCCTCCACTGCCACTCCAAAATAACTGAGGAACCTCTACAAGATGTCTTGAACATAAATTAAACCCCAAATCTGCCCTTCTAGCAGCTCTGAAGGACTTGGCACAGCTAGCTCCCTGGGCTGAAAGGTGCTGGCAGAGACAAGTAAAGGGCTCCCACTACAGTGTCCTTCACCATCTCCACACCTCGCTCACACTCCCTGACTGCCAGAGGGTCCTGGGCACGGTCACGGAGTGTTTTCAGGACGATCCCAAAGCAGGAAGAGGCTCCTTCCTCCGCCAGTCCTCCTAACATCAGGCTGAGCAAGAGACAAAAGCACGATAGGCAAAGCACGCACTTGTCAAAGCAACCCACTGCAGGCTGCTCCCAGCTGCCAGCTCCCACTGACTCTGCAAAGCCAAGGTTTCAAGTTCAGCTTTTGTTCTGGCAGGTTAGCTCTCTATTTACAAGGGGCGGGGGGGGGGGCGTTGGGGGCCAAACAACCAAGACAACCTAAAAAAACCCACAACAAAAACACATTAAATAGGGAGAGTATAGCTTTCAAATGAGGAGGGCGAGGGCTGGAAAGTGTCTTGTAGTGCAGTTCGGAAGAGTCAGTCGGGGGCAGGTTGGGGGGTAGTGGCAGAGTCGGATGCGCGGCTTTAATGCAAGTCTTCCCTCTGGGACAACTCTGTCAGGATCTGAATGAGGTTGTCCAGCCCCCAGAGGTAGCCATCCTCTCTGTTCCCTTCCACCCAGGGCACGTTGTGCTGGAGAACTTGTCCCTCTGGCAGGGGGGTGGTTTTCCCAAAGTCAATCATCCAGACTTTGGCTTGTTCCTGCTTGTCGTGAATGAAGAGGAGAGAGCTCCCAATTACCTGCGGAGAGGTGAGACCAGTTAGTGGTGCTCCTGTTGCTCATTTTCAGCCCTCTTTGGGGCTTTCAAACACCTTATCTCAGGCTGCATTTCCAAGACATGCTTCTGCAATTTTGCATGAGGAAAAGCAAGCTCTGGGTGCTGCTGGTTGTGTTTGCACATGCAAATGGGGCATTTGGACAAGCTGATTTACTCATAAAAATCCCAGGTCCTGGCAGAAGGAGAGGATCAGAAAAACATGGGCTTGAAAGATAAAGATGTCATTTTGGAAAATGAGCTAAGGTCACTTAGCAAGGAATGAGATGAATTATCTCAGCCTTCAGGTGGGGATTTTTTGGAGGCTAGTTCTTTCTGATCAGCCTGTGCTTTCACACTCATCAATCCTGCAGACACCACTGCAAGGGATTGGGACACCCCAAGTACAAGTAACTTGCAACCTGCTGTCTCCTGCCTCAAACACCATCCAATTACACCCAGACTCCCCTAGAACAACCTCCTGGCACTCACAGCACTCTGGAGGTGCAAGGTACCGAGCTGCATGCTCATGAATTTCCTTTTCCCTGAGTTCACTTGGCTGCATCTGCTTTGAAGGGCTCTTTCATATCCTGATTGGCCTTTGGGAAAATCCTGCAGCAAGTAGTGGCCTGGGAAAGCCTGGGGAAGCCAACAGGTGCATTTGGACTCTGACAGCAGAAGTCTCAAGGCCTGTTGTAGTGGGATGAGGTCCCACAAGCCCAATGGTCAACACACACAAAGCAGAGAGATGCTCAGCAACCTGACCCATCCTGGCTCACAGTTCCAGCCAGGCTGACAACCAGCAGCAGCTCTGCTGTGGCTTCCTGGTGCTTAGGAAACGTGTACCAGTATCAAGCCAGTCCCCATCGTGCTCTTTTGCTTCATCTCCTCCTCCAGTCAGATTTTAGTAGGGCCTCCTACAGAAAAGCACCAATGGGTGTGTTTCAGAGCTGTCCCAAATAAAAACTGCTTTCCAGATTCTCTCTGATGTCTGTGCATTGGTGAATTATGAACTCACTTGCCCCTGTATCACAAATAGGGACCTTGGGAACCAGAGTGCAAGGGCTGTAGCAGAGGAGGATGCAGAGCACTGAGAGCCAAGAGTGTCCCTTATGATGTGTAGGTACATGGAAGAGAATCCAGCTGGTGTCAGCCCTCCAGAACAGCAGCACTAAATGTTACTGGGGATGCCCACATCTGTGCTATCAGCAGGGTTTAGCCTGAGGTTTGCCTTTAGACAAGGGTTTTGAACAGGATGCACGTACTGTTTGCAAAAGCTGTTATGAATTTACATTTTTCAGGAGACTTTTTCCTCCAGTGTGTTGGGAAAACGTCCAAGGTCCAGAGACACGTATTATTTCCGAGAAATGCTTATCTTTAGCTCTCCTCCTGCTAACCTCTTACAGTCCTTTCTTGGCTAGGACAGAGCATTCTAATTTTAAGGAAAAGCCTTTTGCTGACTTTCTTCATTTGCGTGTCCTGGACTGCCCAATTCCCCAGCAGCTCCTTGGAGGAGCCCTGCTTAGCAAGGGCCCCATGGAGGGACACAGAGCTTGGCAGACCTTCTGCTGTGCTTCATCTCAAAGCGGGATGGAAAGTCAAAGCTGCTGCTTTTTAATTTTTAAGGAGTGGAAACTCCTTTCAAGCCCTCTTTGAAAGGCTGCTTTGTTTCTGTGTTTTCAAATGAAATCCTGGCACTCGGTTTCAGGGAGAATTTTGTTTCCTGTGTTGAACTGCCCTGAAACCCTCAGTTTTGACATTTCCCTTCCAACTGCCTTCCAAGCGCTGCCATCAGGAGGCACGGCCCCATCTGCCTTTGGCTCCTGCCTTTGGCTCTTCTGTGTGTGGCTGGGGCTGAGGTGGCTCATGTGGCTCTGGATGAGGGACAGTGGGCTCTTGGAGCTCTGGCTCCTGAGCCCTGGGAGTCAAAGGTTCCTATGAGGTTCTTTGGTTCCTACACCACACGTGACAAGGACACACACTCTCATGTTTTGTTAAGTAGATGCAATAGCAAAATTATTGCATTAAATTGTGGAGCATTTCAGTTCCTGAAGTGGCTAAAAAAGGTCATGTTCCCTCCTTGTTTTCCCATCAGCGCTGAATCTTCATTGCAGAAAATGTTGTTGTCGTGGACACTCATTTCTGTATGAAATTCCTTTGGAAGGAAGAGTTTGTACTGTGGTGCCCCAACCAGCTCAGGAAAGGCATGTTTGGGGTATGTGCAATTTATGGCTGTGTTGAAGCTTTGTTTGATCATGTGGAGCAACTGTCAGCCAAATGATACCTGACATGCATTCAAACAGACATTTCTCCTGAGAAAATCCCTGTGCTTTTACACTAGGGAATTTTCCCTGTCATAAACAGGCTGAGTTCCTCCTAGATCACTTTTAATCTGTTTGAATATTGGCTTTCAGTAGATTAAAGCCCATGTCAGATGCATAAACATTGTACATTTGCATCTATATTTGCACTTAAGTATTAAATTCACATATGAAAATACAGATATAAGAATAAAACAACCTCTGACTTTGACTTCTCTCCTTGGACAAGCTGATATTAAACAGTTTGCCTCTCCAGACAGATCTGTCTAAGCAGCAGTATTACCTCATGGCACTTGAAGAATGGGGATGTCTCCAGGGTAGCACGGATACCCTTCAACCGGTTAAGGTAACTGTTCTGGAATTACAAAAAAAAAACAAAAAAAAAAACAACAAACAAATCCAAGCCGTCAGTGTTGCAGGAAAGCTACATAAAAACCACTGCATTGGGGCAGACAGGAAAGTCACCCCTTCACCCAGCATCCTCCCACAGACCTTTCCCTTTGGAGAGTGTCTTCTCTTTTTTTATAATCCACTTATCCTTTTGGCTTCTATAGCAGCCTGTGAGCTCCTGTGGCTTAGTGAAAGCATTTGCTTTTGCTGAACTGGTGCAGTGCCCCTGCTGCATCCATGCTGGAAACACCTAATTCAGCACTTGCTACTTTTTCCTCTCCCCTGCAGGCTCTTAATAGATCAATTCTTCACTTCATCTGTCTTTTTAGCACTCAGTCAGTCACACATCACAAGACACTTCTGCAACTCCGTTATCAGCACTTTTGCAAAGCTGGTCCCGTAGGCGGAAGAGTTTTCACAATGGCCAGCACACAGGTCAAGACCCACAAGCCTGTTCAAGCATCCCTGAAAACTGCTGGACAAAAAGGCACTGAACATTCTCAGGGAGCTCCACTGATTTGGGGGTTTATATAGAAGAATTTAGCACAGGAACACACACAGAGCAAGTAACTGGGCACTGTAACTAACACACTTGCAAGGGGAGAGGTGGGGGATTGCTGTATAAGAATGCACTGGCCAAGGAGCCCCATCCAGAGCCACGGCATGATGTGTGCTCCAAGTTCTTTGGGGATAAAATGCAGCCAGGCAACTTCAGATCCAGGAATAATCCCTGGGTAATTCTTGTGAAAGGAAGAGTGCCAGCTTGAAGGAGACAGTGCCAAAGGCTGCTCCAGCTGGAGCCTTGCATTTGGAGACTTTACACAGTGCAGCTTAAAATGGGAGTGCTTTGTCAAATAGGTTATTTGACACAGTTGGTGTAAATTGTTTACAGCCGGATCTCTTATTCTCCTGGCAACTTAGGGAAGCTTAGAAAATGCCAGCTATGGCTTGCCCATGTGAAGTGTGCCTGGCACAGGACCACCCTTCTGCGAGACTGGGCACAGGCAGCATGCCCTGCCAGGATGGGAGCCCCCACCACTCATAGCGGGGTACAGAAAGGGCTCGGGGTGACCAGCAGCCCAGGGATGAGGAACAGAGCATGGCTGTGACTCCTCAGTGGGTTTTGGGACCCAATCCTGGTGATCTCAGCAGATTCAGACTTGGGTCAAGCAATGCTGCTGCAGCCAAGTCCCCTCCTAGCTCCCCACTGCTCCCCCCTCCACTGCTCACCCGGCACCAGGATGGTGTTTCTCTTCAACATTCCTCATGCTTTAAGAGAGATTGCTCAGGCTTCAGCCCTGCAGGCCAGGGACCTGATGAGCTGAGGCCAGGCTCCACAGGAAATGCCCTCTCCAGGCAATGCCCCCAACATCCCCCACTCACCAAAACGTTCCTGTTTCCTCTGGTGAACTCGCTGAAGGCCTCCATGACTTGTTCCTTTGTCCGTGTCTTCTTGAAGTCCCGGTTCACAGTGCCATCCTCTTTCTTGAAAAGAAGGGACAGGGGTGAGTTGCATGGGGAGGCAGGAAGTTGGGGCAGGAGTAGTGTTTCTGCAGCCATGCGTGTTGGCAAGTAGGATGTGACCAGCGTTTTTGGCAGCTGAAGGATCTGTCTGTGGAGCAGGGGTGAGCAGAGGCAGCAGGTCTCTGCTTGCACATCCCAAGTTAATCCACAGCCCTGATGCATTGATCTCTACTGCAAATGGAACTCTCCATCACCAAATACTCGCCAAGGTCAAAAACTGGCAATGCGGACAAACTCTCCTCACAGACCTGGTGCTTGCTGCTAACAGAGGCTGGAGACTACCTGTTTCTGGTGTTTCTGTGCCCAAATGGCTTCCATGGCTGCTGTGGCTGAGAATGGCACTGACACCAGCCCTGGACTGTCTCCCTGGCTTGGGGGGACAGCAGAGCATGATCACAATGAGACAAAACTGAGCATGGATGGAAACAACATCTCAGGAGCAGGAATAAAAGTGCTCCCTGAGCAATCCTCCATGGACCATTGCAGCAAGGAGCAAGCCCCATAGCTTCCTGGCCTCACAAACTCTTAAAGGCAGCAGCCTGGCACTGAGATGCAGCGGCCAGCCCTGCGCTCTCCTCTGCCTTTTCCCCAGAGGCACATCCATCCTTGGCCTGCCATGGGGGTGGCATGGCTTGTCCACTGTAGGGATGACACTCAGCTCTGGCCCAGAGGCTCCTGTCTGAACCTCTAGGCAGCTTTGTAGGTCTCTCCCCATTTCCCTGGTCCTTCTGAGGCTCTGATTTTCACATCAACTTGTTTCATTGTCCAGAGGGGCTGTGGGACAGGCAGGCAGATCTCACTTCCTGGATACAGGGGCTATTTTAAACCACACTTGCTTGTGCTCACAGCTCCATTGCAGGGCTCCATCCCACTGCTCCAAACAGCTTGTTTGCACACAATACAGCAAAGGGACAGAGGCCAAAAGACATCCTGTGGGCTGGGGAAGATGAAGGATGAAGGAGCAGAGCAGAGGCTGGAGGAGGAAGAAGGCACAATGAAATCACCTGCCCTGGAGGTTAGAGACCCATCCAGGGAAGTTCCCCAGCACAGGACAGTGTGCATCCCCCTGGAGAGGGAGCCTGCCGTGGGCATGGTGGCCAGGCCAGCTTGGGGGAAGGTTGAGTGCCAAGGTGAGCCTGCCACCAGACCAACACCTGAAGTGCAGTGTGGGATGAATCACACAGCACACCTCAGCTTCCAGCTTATGTTTCGTGTAAGCATTAACAAAAGTGGTAACAAAAGCAACATACAAAAGAAAAACTCCAGGAAAAATGTTTTGTACCAATTGCAATGACTGCACCCAGCTTCAAATCACTCTGGAGTCAGCCTGACCACTGTGCTGCCACAGGGTGCAAAAGCAATGCTCAGGGCTGGCAGAGTGTGTATTGGCAGGGGTCAGGATCAACCTTTTCACTGGAGACTCTGTGCTGCTGATGGACCATGCAGAGCTGGGATCTCTGCTTTCAGCTGTGACCCTGCTGAGGATGCTCTGGTAGCATGTGTAGGGGATGTACAGGGGAAGGGCTTTTTGCTGCTATATGTCCCTCCTGTGAGCCCTGACGTGGCAGCTCAGAAATGAACCCACCCTCTCCCAGGGGGATAATCGGTATCAATCTGGAGAAGGGCCACAGCACTAATTTCATGTATAAAGAGCACAACTTTCCACAAAGCATCCAAGAAAGGAGATGGACTTCTAAGTGCTCCTAAAAATAAAGGAAAATCACAGATGGCCTTTCAGATAAGGCAATCTCAGCTTCAGGAAAGCCAAGCAGCCTATCCGTAGTGCTGCTCCCAGCATTACCCGCCTCCCGCAGTTTCCTTGCCCAGCCAGAGGTTGCTGCCACGAGGCTGACAAGTGCCATGACATTCACAGGTGTCTGAGCCCCGAGGGGCTGCCTTCCACGCAGGAGCCATGTGAGGGGGGCTGATAAGGACTAGCACAACCTCCGCCTCTCCAGCGATTCCAGCTCACGCTGGCGTCACTGGGGCAGGGCTCGGGTCAGCCAGATCTCCCTCCAGCACTGCCTCTGGCCCTGCACGGGGCTGGTGAGCCGCCTGGTTTGGCAAAGTTAGGTGGAGGCTTTCTGGGCTGGTTTTGGGACCCTGCAAACATTCCAGCCCTGGGGAATGCCATCCCACAGTAGCCTTGCTGCAGGCAATGGTGAGTAACACTCAGACCAGAGCAGCAGCTCAGGAGTGTCACTTCTTACAGTGAGCTCCAGCAAGTTTCATCTGGGCCACCAGGGATCATCACTTGGGTTACTTTCAGCATGGAAATTTTATAAATAGCTACTGTTTCCAACAGGTTCAAGCTATTCCAGAAAGTCAGATGAATGTCATTATCTCCTTTTGCAAAGGAAAATTTCCATTTTAAAGAGGAAGAACTGGATCCTCAAGGCCACCTGGGAAAGGGAGAGCTCAGTCAGGAAAGGATTGCTGTCCTCATGCCCAACTCTGAGCTGCCTGTTTGCCTTACCTGACTGTGCTATCCAAAAGGCTTCCACTGCTCCTCTCCTTCCTATGATCCCTTCCCACATGTCCAGGGTCAAATCCTGTCCTTCCCTTGCACTTCCCAGTACTCTCCTCTAGCAGTCCTCATCCATGGGTAAGGACAGATCCAAGGAGCAGAGCAGATTCACTGCTGCTCTTCACAGGGGAGCACCCACAGCAAGAAATAAAACATGGGAAGACAGCCAGGGAAGGCACTTTCCCTAAGACAGAAACTCAATCCCAGAAACAGGGAGAACAACAGGGATACAGCACAGCATGACCAGCCCTGTTGGAAAAAAAGCCAGCTGTGAAACAGCATGAACTGCTAATGCTTTAGCTTAGGGGAAAATAACCCTGAAGCTGAGGGATTTAAGGAGAATTACAGTAATTAGAGCCTTGATCAAATTAGTCAGCCCCCTAGCAGCAGCAGCAGGAATACTGCTGGAGGCCAGTGCTTCTCAACATTTTTCAATTAAAGGGCTGCTTCACCTCTTTGAAAAAAAATCCACTGCTCAGATCAGGCAGCAACTAGTTTATGGCTGGCTAAACAGAGGTGCAAATCTCATAACTCCTTTATGGTTATTATTTCCCTCCACAATGTTTTTTGGCCTCCCTAGGGATATGATTTGTTGGGGGGGGGGTGTTACATTTTTTAATTTCAAGTGCTTCACATATGACTGGCCCCCTGAACACGCCCAGACTGAGAAGCACCACTGGAGGCCATGTTGGACTATAAACAGAGAGGTGTTTCTGTTTATGCCAAGAAAGCACAAAGAAGAAGCAGTGCATGGGAATTTTAGTCCCAACTGGTCCTCCATTTTTATACAGCCTCAGTTTTATAAAAAGCAAAACAGCAGCAATGGAAACTAGACATGGGATTTTCCTGAGCTGGAGCAGCTCACAGTGTGCTTATGGGCATCCACAGCAGGAAAGGGTCTTTGGGAGACCTGGGGAGATCAGGGGAGAGCTGCACAAGCAGGCAAGTGCCCTGACCCGATGTAGGCACTGCAGAAAGCTCCTGTGGGCAGCATGACCCTCAGCATCCTAGGCAGAGACATGGCATGGGCAGGGGTGCCTTGCATTGCTTGCCAGGAAACTTCTGAAGAGGCTCAGGCCAAGAGCTGCTCCTGGGGTTTTTGAGAGGGTTTGAGTTAGCAGCAAATGCACTGCATCCTGCAGGCCATGAAACAGCTGAATGAAGAAGGTGCAACATGCACAGAGCAAGAGCCAACTCCCTTCTGTGGGTGGTTAGAAGTAGCAGCTCTCAGTGACCCACTCCTGCTGACCTTTTAAACTCATGGTCTAACACCTGCATCTGTTTGCTGGTGAGGTGAAGGGAAACACTACACTACCAGTCTACAAAATCTGGTGTGAAGGCTTTACTGGGGAACAGCTTTATTTGTTTTAATTCTGTCATTTTGACACCACTGTCCTCAGGCAGGAGGTTAGGCTACAGACAGGCACTCTGGGAGAATTCTGCCCAACTCAGAGAGGAGAAAAATAATCTGTGATCAAGAGAAAGAAACTCCTCCAATCAAGACACATGCAGATATTGAGGCATAGTTTCCACTAAGAACAAGTGGCTGCTCTGAGCTATTGCCTGGGCCCTCAGCAGCTACCCAAGCCTGAATTACTGCAAACACAACTTGACAGAGCTCCCCATGGCTGCCAAGCCAACACCATGCCCAGGCATGCGATGAAACCCTTGGCTCATATGTGATATTACCTTTAATTCACACTGGCTGCCTATCAAAAGGCACTGCTAATGTTCATGCAAGCATTATCACTAATACTCCGTGGTTACACACCTAACTCTGCTCAAGCACGATCCCAGACCCCTTTCTTGCTGCAAAGCCTCCTTGGAGAAAATCTCCTGGGCTGGGTCATCCACTGGGGACACTGAAGCATCCCAGCTGGTGTCTCCAGAAACGTGAGCACTGCTCTGAGCAAGAGCAGTCAGCAGGTTACATGTGCATGCAGGTGCTGACAGAAGGTGCAGCTGTGTGTATTTGTCCCATTTCATAGGGCTCAGTTGCTGAATCTTCCTGGACAGGCTTGTAAACACATCCTTCTTACTGACTGTGGCTAAACTCACAGCTCCAACCACAGATTGGCACATGTTCAAGCTGGGATTTGGATTAATGGCTCAGCCCAGTGGCAAAGCAGAATTGAGAGCAAACAACTAATTTGAGTCTTCAAGTTGGAGGATGGCACTTTGTATTTTGCAGGGAGGGAGAAATCAACCAAGCAGCTGATGTAATGAGATTATGTCTAAAACCATTCTTTTGCATGGGTGCCCTGAGCTCAGCTGCACTCTCAGCAGTGCCCTGGGTGAGTGCTTGTGTGGTGGTTTGGCTGCAGGGGCTGGGGATGTCCAGATGTGACCTGCTCTCACCACCAGCCTGCTGCATGTGTACCCCTGTGAGTTTGGCTAGAGAGCACTCCCAGCAGCTGATCCCCTGCTCTGCACAGCTGCCACACTCACCTTTATCCCCTCGATCCTGAAGCCCAGCGTGGCAGTGGAGCTGATGGTCTCTCTCCACTGCATGTAGCGGGGCTTGGTCACTGCCCGCAGCACGTTCTCCTCCTCAGTGGGGGCATCAGGGTCCACCTCAATCATCTTCTGGTACATGTCCTTCCTCAGGCTCGGCTTCTTCCGTGCCTTTATCAGCTCCTCCTCCAAGTACGTTCTGCAAGGAGTGAGGGGGTGTATGAGCAGGGCCACCACACGAGGTGCCATATACCCAGAGACAGCCCTCGCCCCAGAAATCAGGCTGATCCAGGATAGCTGATCCCTATGGAGTAGTGCAGCACAGGAAATAGTGGACCAAGCCTCGTTGCGGCTGGATTGATCCTGATTTGATTATCACTCCATCATCAACAGCCGGTATCTTTTCAGTTCATCAAGGAACCACAACCAGTCTGGCAATAACAAGGGAAATTATTTCTCACAGGTGCTCATGGCCTTGCTGCTGCCACTCTGGCAGCCTCCTCATGCCATCCCTTGTCCTGAGGTGCCCATACCCGAATGTTCAGGAAACTTGAGATCTCACCTGAGCTAAACATGGCTTTCAAGATATGCCCAGGAAACCGTGCACATGCTCTGGGAGCCAGCTGAACTGAAGGCAAGAGGGACATTACTGTGTCCCATCATTAGCTGCTGCTCCCTTTGTGGGTCAGCCAAAGCTGCTCCTGTGCCTCTCCTGTGCTTTTCCATCCCCTCACTCTGTGCACCATGAGGGCTCTGCTTCACCAGATGCTAAATGGGGTGTTTTCACAAAGGACTGTTCCATTGATGGTGATGATTTTGTCCTGTATAGGTCTGCTTCAGGTGGACTTCCTAGCAAAAGCTTTCTCTACAAGATGAAGCACAGGAAGAGATGCAAATTTGGCCAGGTGCTTACCACCACCCCAGGTCCACAGTGGGCAGCCAGCATGGGGAAATAGGGGAAGGAGGATGGAAGGTGCAGAGGAATGTGCAAAGATCTTGGTTTTATTCATACTTCAGAGAAGCACCTCTCTGTGCCAAAGCACAGTGGTGGAAATGTTCTGCGCTCTGGCATGCATAAAACCATCATCTGCAAAGTAATACTTCCCACAGCAATAATAAACCACCATGGAATTCCTCTCACAGCTCCCAAATCAACCCTGGCTCATCCTGGAAAGTGTCCAGGCCCTCTTCAAACAAGCCAGCAAGCTGGGTGAGATGTCCCAGGAAAACAACACAGGAATGACCCTATCTGTCACTGTTCTACATTCCCACTAGCCATGCCCAGCTCTGCAGAGGGACAGTGCCCTCTGCCCATGTCCCTTGTGCCAAAATCCCAGCACTGAGTGTGAGGTTCACCTCCAGAACCAAGCAAAACAAACTGAGAGGGTGCTGTTCCTGTGTCCTACAAGGCAAACTGGTGCCTTTGCTTAGGGCAGACATCCCCAGGACATCAGCCACTTTGAAAAATACTGCAGGTAAAAGCAACGAAAGTCTTTGGCTGAGACCACCAAACCCATGATTTTGGTGCAGATGGGATAAAACAGCAGAATAAAGCAGCAGCATGCTAGAAGTGCTGCTCAAACTGCTCAGAGAGCTAGAATCTCATCTTATGACAATGACAGATAGTCAGTGTCTGTGGCTTGGGCCTCCCCATTGCCTCAGGCTTGTGCCATCACAAGTTTAAGAAAGGCTTAAGAAAGGCTTAAGAAAGGCTTAAGAAAGG
This sequence comes from Pycnonotus jocosus, assembly GCA_013400435.1. Taxonomy (NCBI): domain Eukaryota; kingdom Metazoa; phylum Chordata; class Aves; order Passeriformes; family Pycnonotidae; genus Pycnonotus; species Pycnonotus jocosus. The sequence continues at coordinate 259,370 of VWYP01021594.1, forward strand.
CTTAAGTCACACATCAGGCTTAAGAGAGGCAGTTTTGTTTAGGAGAGACTGGAGCAGACTGCCACATCCCAAAGCCAGGTTGGCATGAAATAAACAAATCTGTATCTGCCTGGCAGCAAGCTGCTGGCTCAGAGGACAGGTTTAATAGCCCTGAGGTTTAGATTATTTGCTCAGCCACGGGGATGCCCCATTCCACAGCGTTAACTCCATTCATCCTCTCTCCCACAGCATCACCTTATTTCAGGATGATGATGCCCAGCACATTTTCCCCCTTGCCTGAGCTCCAAAACCCCAGGTGCAAAAATCACCTGACACGTGATGTGTGCATGGGAGGCTTTCTTCCTCCCAGAGACAGCCACAGGAGCACCTGGGCAGCATATCCAGCAGCTCTTCTTCTGAGAGTGAGTCCTGTTTCCTTCCCACAGCAGCATGTGTGTGCCAGCCGGGGCCACTTGGTTGCGCCGGGCTCTCTGCCCTTCCTTCTCTCCACCCCTCCGGTGGAAAGTATTCCCCGCCTCTTCCCTGCCGACAGCCCGGCACGCCAGTTCGAGTTTCACATCGGGACTCAGGAGGGGAAAAAAAGATTCCTCCCTCCCACAGAAGCCATCAGCTTTTCCAGCAGCGCAAGCGTCTCCACCATGTCTGGGCTGCGCCTTTGCCAGCCAGGGGGGTCTCATCCCTTCCTGCCGCCAGCCTGCAGCACACCCAGGGCCGAGGGGTGGCCTGAGGCTGCTCCAAAACTGGCACCCACCTGGGCTCACCAGCCCTGCTCACGTCTGCTCTGGGACACCCCTGTCAGCTGTGGCACAGCTCACTCAAAAACTGAGATCCTGGTGGATCTGGAGAGATGGCTCTCAAGGAGGACACGGGTAATGTTGCTCATCTCTCAGGAAATATGTCAACAGCTTTGCATGAAAGGCACTGAGCTACTTAGCACACGCATTTTATCCCTCCAGTGCGCACTGGAGCAAAGGCTGAGCAGAAGGAAAATTTCTCACTCACTGAAATTGTGCCTTTCAAGTGTCTTTATTTCACCCCTCTGGCACCCTGGGCAGGATCTGCTACACCCCATCCCTTGGCTGTGTCCTCATGTGGCAGAGAGGTTCTCCAAACAGCTACTGTGCCATTCCCCTGTACTCAAACCCAAGCAGAGTGCCGTCTCCTCTGCCACACCAAACCTTTCCCAGCATACAGGACAGTCAATGAATGGAGAAGGAAGGAGCCTGGTGTATCCTTTCCATACCCAGGTTTCCCCACGGCTCTCTCATGGTATTGCCTGAGCTTTACCTGAAGACAGGTGAGCCTGGTATTCCTAACTGTGTGTTTCAGGCAGTTTTATCCAGGCGATGCATTTAGTTTTGAGTGTCCCATCTTAAAACTCAGTTAGCATCCCCAGTGCCACTCACCTGACCCCCATTTTGCAGTCCATAACACAGGGGGAGTCAAACTCAGCCAGCAGATCTTCCATCTGGTTGTATCGTTCCCCATCCTTGACCACATCTCCGTGGTAGGCAGGGACATAGGGCTTCAGCACATCGTTCATGAGGCGGTCGAGGCAGCGCTGCTCCGATTCACAGTGCTTCTTCAGAATCCTGCCATTGGCTGCCGCCTTGAAACTACCTGAGGGTGACAAGGGACAATGTGGCACTGGCTTTGGAGGGCAAGGGGATGATACTGTGCCTTCTAAAACAGGAAGGGCAGCCCAACTCCTTGGAAGCTCCATTTACAGCTGCACCCAAAGGAGTCCCTGCAGGCAGGGACTGAAAAACTCAGGTTGCCAGAGGTTTATGACCAGCACTGTCTCACCCCAAAGAGGGCAGAGACCCATCCTGCAGCACCCAAAACATTTGCTTCACATCCTCTGTGGACTCCTTGATAGGTTCACATCTTTGTGTCTACTGTCATGTGTGGGGCAGCTTTGTGCTGGGCAGCATCACCTGCTTTGCAGTGGGTCAGGAGGTGGGCCTGGCTCTCACCCAAAGCAGCCAGCTTTCTGCTTCCTGAGAAAAAAGCAGCAATAATGCCTGCTGGCCCCGGGAGACGGAAAGCCCAGAGCACCTTCACACTACCCCAGCTAGCATTTAGGTAAGTCACTCTCCTGGGCTACAGACTGGGAGCTGCAAGCTGTGACATTCATGCAGCAGCCTAAAGCAATTCAAGCCAACAAAGCTCATTAACCTGGGATAATGAAGGGCCCGGCCACCCCTCTGTCCCTCCCCAAGCTCCATACCTGCGTGCCCCGCTAGTTGGATCCAAGGATACTTCTTCTTGAAAGACATCACAAACGGGGACCAGTGCACCATATTCTTGATCTTCCTCCATGACTTGCTCTAAGGGGAAAAAAAATCATAAAGGTGAATGCAACGTTTTAAGCTTTTACTGTCTGCAAAGTCACTTCAGGCAGCATGCAGCTGTTTTGGACAGGGACAGAGGCACCACAGCCAGCGCAGGATGGAAGCAAACAGAAAATCTGCTCTTTTCCCATTGTGCTGTGCCAAGCTGGAGCCACTGGGCCTCATCTCTACATCCAAAAATCACGAGTAACTTCGCTAAAGTGGATGGTGTTACAGCGTTGTTCCAGTTGGCTGCTCCTGCTGCAGAGCGCCCAGCCATCCGCACTGCCTCGTCCCGCTCCCTGCATCCCTTTGCGGGAGCAGCAGGGACATTAACCCGTCCCTGAGCACCGCATTAGGCCACGGCAGATGGAGCAGGAAGGCAGCCCAGCACTGCCATCCAGCCACAAAGCCGAGCTGCGGGTCCTGAGGGGAGCAAGAGCACAGGCACACAGAGGCTCCCTGCCTGGCTGTTGTTCCCCCTGAAGGGCAGCTGCTGCATCCATTAAGCTGGCAACCCACGTGCGCCGATCCGCCTGCTCTGGCCCATCTGTAACTACAGTTCAGAGAACAATTCCCTTCTGACATGTTGTGTTTCTCACCAGATAGATTGCTCTAAACTATTTACATGATTCTAACGATGGCTGCATGGACGTACAAAAGCCCCCCTCAACAGCTCCTTCCTGCAAGTTTTTCCCTGGATTGTTCTAGGGAACACACCACCAGTGAAAGGCAGGGGATGACCTCTTATCTTGGCCCCAGAAGGTGACGGCACAAACAAATTATGTGAATGATATACAACGGCAACAATGGAAAAATGCCTTCTTGCAGGAGCTGGGACAAACAGTGTAGTCCTTGGCTGCTCCAAGCTTCTGGGTTCAGCTGGAAGCCAGCAGATAAATTATCCTCATTTGCTCCGCTCTGAAGGCATGGGAGGGAGCCTTCCAGAAAGCCCAAGTAATCTCTTCCTCATGTTTGGAGAACTGGCCCCTGTTCCAGTAATGCTTCACAGACAGGCAGGGAAGAGCCAGCAGCCCCAACTTGCAGTTTGGATGCTCGCTGGGAGTGAACTCACAACACAGGAATCCGTGCTGGGAACTGCTGACATGTTTAAATGGCGAGCAAGCAGCCAGACAAAGATGTTAGTGTCTAAAGCGTGGAAATTACACCGGGTTATCCCTGTGCCGTGCACCAGCCCGCTGGGGAGCAGGGAGATGCAGGGGCTGCCCAAGTGGTGGGCAGGACAGGGGCGGGAGAGGGGAAGAATAAAGGTCCTTCCCCAGCTCGCAGCCTGGGAGGAGCAGGGCAGCCCTTCCCTGGAAGGCTGCCCGTGGCCGGGAGCGTCCCGGCGCAGCCTGGCACTGGTACAGCCTTGCAGGAGTTTGGCAGGAGCTGCCCAAGCGCGGGGTGACACCGGGCATCCCCTTCTCCCGGCTCCTCCGCGCCCGGGCTCGCTCCGCCGCCCGGCGTGCTTGCTTTGGCAGGGGGGTCGGGCAGTTCCCTACCTGACATGAGGATGAATGTTTTTATTTCCACACAGAGTGCCAGAACTTGTGTGTTTTAGCTGCTCTTTGTTCTCCTTTTGGCAGAGAGTGAAGGGGAAGCGGGGGGCGGGGGGGTGTCCCCTCCTTTTGTTTTTAAAATAGCAACATCAAGTCCTGGCTGATGTCATGAAAAAAGGGGGAAGAAAATGTCTCTGGGGGAGTTTGGACTCTAAACGAGTGTGATCCACCTCCTCTAAAATAAGGAGTCCTCCCCTTGCAGCACAGCATGGTAAGTCACTTGGTGCCTGGAAACTTGCCAAGGCAAAGTGCCTTCCCAAGCAAAAATTTTGTGTTTTGATGGTTAGAGTTTTATAGTAAAAACCTTGAGGTACTTCAAGGTACAGAGAGAATGGAGGCAAACAGTCCCTAAAGCAGAGCAAGCCACTCTGGCTTCCCCCTGCCAGGGCTTTCCCAGGAGTGATGCTCTCTATTCCAGCACTGCTCCCAGTGCAGGGTAATGACCCTGAGTCCCTTGGAGACACAAAACGCAACAACACTTCTACTGATTTGAACAGGACAGAGAGCCAGTCACTCAGCACAGCCACCCGAGGAACAGGTAGCACATCCTCACCCCCTTTATGCCAGAAGGAAACGTTTTCATCCATGCCTCATGCAGTTTCAGGCACACCTTTAGCTAGGTATTCCCAACCCAAGATTTAAGGACATGTGTAATGACTTTTTTAATGGTGAAGCTTGAGGCAGCTTCATCCATTTCATGCCACTCCCAACCTGATGGAAATCGACTGCAAGGTCAGCTGTCACTGCTGCAGGGGTGACCACAAACCTCATTCACAGAGCCCCTTTCCCCCAGCTTCACAGGGGCTACCACTGGACATTAACAGGGGAGAAGAGGGACTGTTGTCTCTCCGATTCCTTCAGGAATCACTGGATTTTATTTTACACCTGAGCCCCCTCCTGATACAATAAGGGAAAGTTTGCTTCATCAAAAGGATGTTGCTCTGTTGTGGGAGTGCTCAAAAGGCTGAGTTTTGTAAGGCACAGCTCCCCTACTAAACCAGCAGCTGCATGACTCCATCTGATCTCTGGGACAGGCTGCAGAGGGGGATCACAGAGGAGCAATACTGGTCAATGCCCCTAGGGATTCTGCCACTCCCTTTGCCTGAAGATAGCAAAATTCTCCCTAGGCAGAGTGTTGCTCGAAAAAGTCAGCCTTTGTACTTTCCCTTGAGTCCCAAGAGAGATGGGAGGTAGCTTTTAACCATCTGCAGGGTCCTTCACCCTGGCAAGAGGTCTCTGTTTATTCAGACACAGATGTGCATTCAGAGATCTCAAAGCCCATGGTCTGGGATCCCGGTCATGCCAACCCTCATGTCAGGCTCTGCAGCCGGCCATGGAAAACCAGAGCCATGAGGTTCACACCACTCGTCTCATTCCAAAGCCACATGCAGGAAACAGCCTCTCTGCTGCCTCCTGCATTGCCTGGTGCTATTAATAGACAAAGGGAATATTAAGGCTATTTACAGTAAAGGAATCTTCTTTAACACGGCCTGTTGGGTACCATAAGGTCATCGCCTCGGGGCTCATCTGTAACTTTTGGTTTACATTTCAAGGAGTTATTTGCTCACACAGCCAGGAGCACAGGCACAGCTGTAGGTGCATGGAGGTGTTACCTGGGGTAACTCCCAGACTCAGACTCAGAAAGGACTTTTCACCATACTGGAAGAAATAGTTCTGCAGGTGGCATTACCAAGTGAAGGGCAGATGCGTGCTCTTCTCATTTGCCTGCAAGGAGGTGAGCCCACAGGTGGTCATTTCGAAAGGTGAGCACATTTCCAAGCCTTTTGCATGATCAAATCCTGCACCTGGTGTGGCACCCTGGCACCCAGCCCTTCCTCAAATCCAGCCCTGTGGTTGTTTTGCCCCTCAGAAAACTCAGGAAGCTGTGTGGACCGACTGCACTCTTGCACAGGCAGCAAGAGCCTGTATAAACAGGGAATGTGCACGAGGTGTCTGATGCAATTCAACAGTTTTTATTTAAAACCTGGTTTAGCATCAGCAAATGCCAACTGATTAGCTGTTAAGTAAATTATTTAGTGACTCTGAAAATATATTTAGCAAGGAATGGCACCATTTTCCCTAATAGTCTGTCTCATGGAAAAGAGGCTCAGCAACTGCAGAACCTAAACTCTAAAAAAGAACTTTCCAGGGTTTCTGCAGCACTCTGCTTCTGCCTCTGCCTTCTTACAGCTTTTGCTTACTGCACAGAGCAGTGCCCCAAGCCAGGGGTGGGATACAGGCCAGAGGAGTTAATCTCTCCCAGTGAGCATCCACAATTGGTCAGGGGGAGAGGAGTGCTGGGAAAACAATTTTATCTGCTGTATGTTTAACTTTACTTATCTGAAACTTAAAGCAAACTCTAGGCTTTCCCCATCTGTCAATAGAGCCTCGTATGGAAAGAACAACACAGCAGAATTTAGTGGCAGTGCAGAAGGTCAGAGGATATATTGTGTTTAATTAGATTAAACAAAAAGTGACTGATGAGCTCAGTGCTCACTGTACATTTTCTCTATTGCGTATTTACTCCTTTAATGTCTGTTCAAAGGAGACGTGCCTTTCTTGGGCTGCCTGTTGCCTCCCTTTCCCAGCACGGACACTGGTGGAATTTGACTGGTGTTATTCCCCAAGCATGGAGCCAGCAGGGTGCTCTTCCCTTTCCATGCATTCAGCCAGAGAGATAGGCCGTAACTGATTTAATTTGCTGAAATTATGCTTTCCTATGGTTTTATGGGACCAAATGTTCCTGGAAATAGCAGGAGCTGGACCTGCATTTTAGTGCTTTTTATTAACTAGAGCATGCATGGTTAGAGGCAAGATTACACAGCTGGGCCAGGGGATGGAAAAGAGTGGGAACGGTATTAAATTAATGATTTTCCCCATTGTGAAAAAACTTTCAGCTCCATTCTCCCAGGAAAATAATGAAATATCCTAGGATCAGAAGAGGTAGAGGAAAACTATGAGGAGACAGTAGTGTCATCAATGCCCACTGCTTCCCCAGGCTTCACTGGAGTTGTTGCAGCCCAAGGACCTGCATAAGTGAAACCCTGGCTTTCCCTTCTCTTTGGAGAAAGTCCTGCTCCTGGGAGCTTCACTTGCACCTCTTCCACGAAGTGACATGAAGCTGTGGTGTCGCAGGCTCCAAGATGTTTCACCCACAAGTAGGAGGGTTGGGTGGCCAGAGCCTTTCTGGCTTAAAAAACCAAGGCAGCAAGGGCTGAGAAGGGCAGACTTTGCACCACAGAGCCCTCCTCTTTAATAACTAAAAGAGTGGGGGGAGCTTTTGCCCGCAGAGCTCACTCCGTGCCAGCCTGCTCCACGGCCATGCACATGCAGCCAAGGGAAAAGAGGCCATTTAGTTTTCCATGTTTAAAAGAATGAATGTGTTTTCTTTTGCTCTTTAAAAAGTAGTTAAGGTTTCCCTAGTGATGATTGTTTCCCTTGACTGGGAAAAACCTTGTCACTCCAGCCGCGGCAGAGGCCAGCTTTGTTCATTGTGCCGGACGCTGGGCGCGGAGGGCAGCGGGGCAGAGCTGGCAGGTACCACGGAACGCCTCCTCCTGCTGTGTCCTGCCTTGACGCCCACCAAAACGCAGGATACCAGGTGAAAAACCTGTGATGTGATGGTGCAGAGCTGGGGTTATGCTCTGCTTGGCTTTGCCATCTCTCAGCCCTTGGCTCCTCTGTCCTGGCAAAGATAGGAAGAGCCCAGTGACCGCTTCAGCATGCACCAGGCTGTGACCACTGACCCTGATGCTGGCAGCAAGTGGCAGCCCATATTTTGAATCGTCTTCCTCCTACGCAAACTCCTCTGATCACTGCCGATGCTTCTGTACTGCACAGCAGCTAAATAGACTTGTTTTGGCCAGAGGAGCAGTTGGCAATGGAGGAGGGGCTTTGGATCAGTGGGCATTTTTTGATTTAATCACAAAAGGCATAACACAAAAGTTTCAGCAGCTCCCTAAAACCTGGCAGAAGCAATGCCAGTTCCACGTCCCACAGACGTCACTGAGCAAAGATAAAGTGAGGCCCAACATCAGACTTCACTGAAGTTAATACAAAGAAATACAGTGAGATGACTGACAGGCATTTCTGGGTGCCTAGAAATTCTAGTGCAAACCCCCAAGCCTTATTAGATAAGTTATTTTGATGACTGCTGCATAGATGCTCCTGTTAGGGTGTAGTTACCTCTGTTGGGGTGTAGCAGCTTCTGCTACTTTCCACGGTCTCCATCTCATTTAGAGTGAGAAAAAAATCCCAATATATTCACTCTCTTACTTCAAACACTTTGTTTTTCAGAATGGTTTTGTTTTAGTCAGGAAGGATTTTACCTTTCACAAGGGAGAAACCACTCCCCTCTGGTTTTGTGAGGAATGCCCTTTTCTCCAGTGGGATCAGGGAGTTGTCCCACCAAGACCAAAGATCTGGGGATGAGGGTCACAGAGATAAAGCCACTGCTTCTCTGCTGTCTGCGGAGATCAGCATGCTTGATAGAGGAGCCTCAGTAAAAATGCATGAAAGCCAGGAACATCTGCTCAGATCATGGAAAAAATATTCCAGTGTATTGGAAAAAAACAGGAGCTTGTTGCAGGCTCCCTCTTCCTGCTTGTGATGAAGGCAAGGAGAATTAGAAACAGCAGAGGCAGATGAGTGAGCAGCAGTCCTTCAGCTTGACCTCCCCTATGACAATGGAAGGAAACAGAGTGGCTGTGGGAGCCGGGAGCACAGGAGTCACTCATCGCCTGGAAGGACATCTGGAACCTCCTCACCCACAAAGCACGAGCAGAGTGGAGCAGCAGAACAGGAGCCACATCAACACCACACTCAGGGGAAATGGCTACAGAGAGGACAGGTGGTGGTAGACCTCTCTGTCCAGTTTGGCAAAGAAGGAAAGAAGACAAAAAAGCCTAAGTGAGAGCGAAGGCAAAGCCTGCACTGGAGCTCAGAGTAGCTGAGCCTCAGAGCTACTGCTGTCTCCATGAGATATTTCTTCTGGTGGAGAGTCTTTAATGAAGCAAAGCTAAACACGTCCTAATGCAGATCACCCACAACTGACCCTCCCATAAAGCCAGTGGAATTTTTAATTGCCAGCATCAGACATGTTCAGCCTACTTTCCTTAGTGGGAACTGATCCAGATCTCTGCAAATGTATTTGTTACTCATTATGTACACACCAATAAGATTTGTTAAGCAATTTTCAGCTTGGAAAAAGTAAGTGAGTAATTCAGAAACAGCTAATCACTTTTTGTGGATGGCTACTTAAGCTATACAGTGCTTCATCCTCAGAAAGCAGCTAGCCTTTAAAAGTCAGCAGACCATAAAAATCCTTGTTGGTAGCCAAAAGTGGGCCTTGGAGAACTGATTTGTGAGAAGAGTCCCAGAGCACTGCAGCTCATTGGTGCAACACGCTGGTGCACAGAGCTGCAGGCAGCCAGATCAGGCGTCCAGCTGAGAAACGGGATGTGCTGCCCAAAGATCTGACCCTGCATCCCTCTATCAGGGAACTTGTCATCGGCTTTGATGGAAACTGCTCTGTTTCCATCTGGAGACTTGTGTTTGATCCCTTTCCCAGTCCCAGGGTATTCACCACCATCTTTCTGGTTCCAAACATTGTTTCAGCTCATCAGCTCCTGCAGCAGCACAGCACAGGCTGGGGACATGGGCTCCTGTGCCTGTGCTGGCTCTAGCACTTCTCATCCTCATGCTGCCAGTGGGGAAGAATCCCTGCAGCCTTCCCAACCCTGCCACTGTGAATCCCAAACTGCTTCTAGTTCCCACTGCTGAGATCAGGAGCTGTGCCCTTCTTCACAGCAAACCACTGCATCAGTCTCTGATTACTTGATTTGAAGACCAGCTCAGCTCCCTACAGGCCAGAGGTGCAGCGTAGGATATACAAAGAGACTCAGCCCCTAAAAGTCACAACGCAGTGACACAGTGTCCCGGAGGGCAGTGGTTTGGTAAGGTACAGCCCTCCTGCAAGAAACAACTTGAATACAAAACCTGTTCTTGTACATGTCAGGGATCTGGGATGGGAGCAATAGGCTTTGCCATATCCTCCCAAGGGATGAGTTAAACCCTGGAGTCCTTGGGGCAAGAAGGGTGTCAGCACAGGGCATGTTGGGAACACAGGTAGTCAGACCAGCAGGAGATGGTAAAAGTCCCAGTTATTTCCAACCTGGCTGATTTAGACTGTCAGACTCTCTTCTACAATTTGAAGGTAAATTTTCAGAGATTTAAACCAGGATGACACATTTACAGTCTGCCTGGAGGCACTTGGGTCAGAGACACCAAACGCAGGAGTAACCTCAATGACTAGAACAAAGCAATACTTTATTCTTAATACTTGTTTTTTTTAGTCTGAATCCTTTCTATCAGCCTCAGGAGGCAACCCAGAAATCTTGGTGCTGGACTAGTCTCTGACAAGGGCCATGACATGAGCTGAAATGCCCAGAGCTCATGTCCCCAGTGAAGGGGGGTGGACAGGGATCTCCTCCCGCCACAAGGCTCAGAGCAGGCACATGCTCTGTGTGATGTGTGATGATACCACATCACTCATCCTTTCAGTCTGGCATTACCAGGCAGGGCGGACACGGGCCAGACAGGGCTACCACTGACTTCCAGTGCTGCTGTAGCCATGTGAAGCATTTCCTCTGACATAGCACAGAGGGCATTGATACAGACGCTGTACATGTAACACCCTGCCAGCATAATGCCCATAAGCACTGATGATACACAAGCAAGGTTAACCAAGCCAAGTCATGCAATGTCAGTGAAGCAATCCTCAGGAGAAGCTGGATGAGAAAGGCCTGGCTTGTAGACTTGAGTTTTGCTGTTACTGAAACCCCCAGAACTTCACACTGGTTTTGGATACAGAAAACCTTTCCACTGCTGTTCCCCTGCTCTGCCCACTCATGGAGTTAGATCCCTGCTCTTCTCCTGTTTAACCATAACTGCACTTCACTTTGTGAAGTGTGTGCATGAGAAATCTCTTTCCCATAAGCATTTCCAAGTGAAATGTTCAGATGCTTTTAAAGTGCCTTCCATGAAGTGGGAAGGCAGAACTGGAAGGGAAGAAAAGAAAGGGCCAAGCTCTGGCTGTGGAAATTTGTTTAGAATAGAAAATTTTTTAAATTAGTCATTAGCACTGAACATCATCACGTTTCTGGGTATAGGAAGTGTAAAAAGGTGATTTAGAAGAGCAGTTATAAGTTTCATAAACATGACTAAACTCTAAAGCTAAATGTTCAACAGGCGTGACCTTTTAATTCCCCTTTAAATCAGTTTAGCACTTTCATTTGTGTTTGGAGTCCCTCAGGTTTGTATAGCACTTTGGTGATTTAAAGTACTATTTAGGAGTTTTATTGTCTCTTCTGCTTTGGAGCTGGGACCACAAATCCTCTGCTAAGTGGCTGAAGGAGTTTCTGCTTGCACAGGAGCTGCTGGGAGCACCAGCCTGCCTTGGCTGTGGCTCTCCAGCATTCCCAACACATTGCCATGGGATGGTCCCCTTTTCCTAGGCAGCTCCTAAATACAATCAGCAACCAGCAGAAGCTCCTCCAGGAATGGAAGTGCAGTTTGAGCCTCTCTGGTCTCGGATCCTTACAAAAGGAGCACAGAAGAAAGATGATGGCTTTGGGGAAACCTCTTTGCCCAGAGAGAGGCATTGCAAGCAGCCAGGAAGCCACAGCCATGTGCCATGCAGCACCTTCCTCGCAGCTAAAGACCTGCTGTATATGCACCACACAGTGCCCAAAGCATCTTCCCAGGAGACTTAGCACAGCCTCTCAGAGGGTTTGGTCCTTAAAGAGCACTAAGAGCTATTAAAAAAGTGGCCTAAACGTGAAGGCAAAGAGAAATTTGTTACAGGCACTGTGCACCCAGGGAGCAGTCTCCCCATGTGCTGCAGGTAAGGGCAGGGCAGCTCAGATCTTCAGCTCTGCATTACTCCTGGCACCAGGGCTTGTGGGCACACACAAAACTTCTCTCCATCAGAATGAGAGACACAAGCTCGTTCATCACTGCTTCCAAGCCCACCTTGTGGGTGCCCTGAGACTTCCTTCCTCCACCAGCCTTCCAGCCACACTGCCCTGAATGGATATGGGAAGCACAAAACATGCACTTTAGAAGCAGTTGCTTGTGGGGACTCCTTCCTCACTGGACACATCAACCACAGGCTGTGCTGGAGCCAGGGGCTCCCAGGAGCATGGCAAGACCAGCTAATTCCAGGGCTTCAAACATGGACCATCTCACATGCTCAGCTGCTCATTCCCAATTCTCCACACAGTTCTCAGGCTGAGAACTGTATCTGCATTTACTTCAGCTAGTTTACCCTGTTCCCTATCCATGCAGATCCAGACCCAGCTGCACTCATGCTCTGTCAGGCAGGGTGCTCCTCATTGCCACACCCAGGAGCAGGCTCACCCAGCCTGGTGAGACAGAGGGTGGCACCAGAGCCAGAGCAGCGGCTGTGAGCAGCCAGGACACCATGTGGGACCCTGCAGATCAGGATGGAGGGAGGAATTCACATTAACAGCACACCTCAGCTGCCCCCCCGGCCCACTGCAGCAGAAGGACTGACAGTGAGCAGTCCTCACACAGAACCAGCAGCAATTTTATCCTCGGCTTCATTTTCGGAGTCAGAGCCCTACGCGTGCCCCTTCACCATTTTAGTTATGAGTCATCGAAAAATGTCAGCTGTAGCTGCACAGCTCGGCTCCTGCAGGGCCAGGTACATACCTCTGCTGCCAAAGCCAACGTCCTGCCACGCCTGCCTGCTGGGAGAGCATCCGAGGAGCCAGCTGGGCAGCCCTGTGCCAGGGGAAGGCCAGCGTGGCGCTGGGAGAAGAAGCCGTCACGGCAGCAGGCAAGGAGATTTCTTCCTACACCGCTTCTTCCACGCTGCCTCTGAAGCTTGTGCACAGAGCTGGCAAGCCCTGCTGCACCCCGGCACTCCCCTGAGCCCTTAGGGAAAGGAATGGGATCCTCAGAGACACAGAGAGGGTTACCCAACCCTACATCCTGGTGCGGCACGCGGGGTTGGATTTTCCAACCCAACCATGCGCTGACACGCAAGGGTGGGGCGGGGGAAGAAAAAGAGGATTTCAGCTGTTAACTCCTAAGAAATTGAGGAAAAACTTATCACTCCTGTATAACTGGCCACAATCTCCTGTGTGCTGGTACATGCCATGCTGCAGAGGTGCCAGCTGGGGGGACACCAGGGTTTTGGTGGAAAGAGGAATGCAAGGGTCAGCTAAGAAATTTGCTGCTTTGGTGCACGTTCACAGCATTGCACAGGGTGCTGGGGAGGAAAAGGTTTCTCTAACTCAGAAGGGAAATGCTCATTTGAAACAGGAAAATGGAACTTTCTTTTGAGCATTAATAGTGGAAAATCACCTCTGCGATGCAGTGTCACCTCTGTGTATTGAATCCCTGGGTATGCAGCAGAGAGAGGATGCTTGGGGTGGGGAAAAACACCCTGCTCCTGCCAAGTCAGCTCCCTCAGGACCCCAGGAAAGCCCTGGGGCTGATGCTGGCACAGGCAAAATGGGGACATGCTGAAGTTTTGGGGAGAAACACTGCTCAGTCAGGGCAACAGCAGAGGTGGTGAGCACCCTACGTGGGAGTCCCGGATGTGGGAAGAGAGGGTCTGAGTTCTACAGCAATGCTGACAACATGCTGACCACAAACAGCATCACCCAAGGATCACCCAGGCAATTCAGGTTCATAAAGACAGACCCAGAGTGCCTTTTTGGAAAAAAAAAAAAAGAAAAAAAAAAGTGAAATTGTTTCTAAACTAAATATTTCTCTTGAAAAAGGCTATTTTAAGGTGAATGACACAGTGTGACATCCTTTAAAGAGGTAGAGATCATGGGTTTCATATTAAAAGCCAGATAGTCTTTCTTGGAACAGCACTGTTATGGTTGAAGAGGATTCTAGTCAATTTTCTGGTCCAAAAAAGGAGACAGAGATGAAGGTAGTTATCTCTAGCCCTATAATAGCAGCCACTTGCAGAGGCCATACAATGAACACATTATAAACATGGGTGTAGCACAGGCAGAGTTTAGCTCATTGTGTCCTAGCGTTTCTAAATATATTTTGTCTTGAGGGAAGAGCAAGGGAGAAGAGAAATGAATATAGGGAAGACGCCCAGTCTTCTGAACGACTGGGTTTTCCATCAAGGCACAAGCCCACGATCTCTGAGGCTGCACTTGTGGGTAGCAGCCAGCTGCTGAAGTCCTCCTGTTGAAGGCAGCTGTGTTTAGCTTCTCTTAGAAGGTGAAGGAAGCAGAAGAAGAGGAAAAAAAACTTAGTCATCTTCTCCCCTCAGACATTGTGCTGTTCATTTACTTCAGCAGCACATGAAGCACTTAGTCACTCTGTCTCCAACAGGTTTTTCTATCTTTATTTTTCCAAATCAAAATAAAAAGAGAAAAAGGAGGTTCCTTCCCAAATAAGCAGCTAGTGGAGGAGGCTGGGGGTGTGAGCAGCGAGTGACCAGGACTTCACCCCACAGCTCAGTGGCTGCTGCAGACACCCAGGCAAGTGTTTGCAGAGTGCAGGAGGAAAGAGGGCAGGCGCTGCCACTTCCTCTCACTCAGAGACAGCTCGATGAGCTGCTTCAGCAAGCCAAGGTGCCAAGCATCCTCTGGAGCTGAGATCTGCTTCGTGCCCCTACAGGCAGCTGGCACCTACCCTCACAGTAAAATCAGTGCTCTAACACACCACTCATGCTCCAGGTGTTTTCCTGTAGCCAGGACTATCTTGCAACCTAAAGCACACCTCCAGGTTGGATGTCTTCCATTCTCCAACTCAGAAATACAGTGTCAGAGAAGCACTTCCTTGGGGGTTGATTTTAGTAAGGCAGCTACCACAGATCCTGCATTAGAGTCCTTAAGGATAGAAACTTTTGTCAAAACTGGCTTTGTCCAACAGTGTTTTAGAACACAGGAAAACTGGTGCCCTTCCTGACTCCTCTCATCCTCAGGAGCACAGAGATCCCTTGACACTGTCCCTTCCTCCAGTGAGCCTTTTGACTGTGAAATGCAGGCACAAATACCAAGGTGCACACTGAGATGCAGCTTCAAAAGGGAGACCTTGAACAGCAGCAAGAAATAAAGTGTCTCTGACAGGAAGCATTTGGTTTCTCTCCTGTGCACAGTATCCTGAAGGATCTGAGGATAGGGAACAACCCCCAAGACTCCCATCATTTCTTCCCCCATCAGAAGCAAACTCACTGGCATGGCAGTGACCCAGTGCACTTTACAACCGACTCAGGATGGGGTTTTTGGAGGGCTCAGAAGGCATCCAGATGGCTCACAGCTTCCTGTTGCTTCAGCTTTACAATAAAGCAACATAAATAGATCTTCATTCTTTGTTGACATTTGATGCTGTACAGCAAAACAAGCATTGTTAACCTAAAAATAGGAAACGCTGTGGCAGCTTTGAAGAAATTCAGCGTTTTTCCTGTACTGATGCAAACACAGTGGCCGAGTGCCAGATGCCTCTGTCCTGCTTTGAAGAACGATGAAATTCTTCACAGTGCTCATAAATCACCGCTTTGTTAGCACTCAGCAAGCTCCAGCGACACCAGCAAAGCCTGGTATTTCCTACTTCTCCCTCGTAAGGGAGGGGGGGAATGCTTAAAGCTGCATTTCATCCCCGGTGCAGATGGACAGCCCCGCGCGCCTATTGCCGAGCAGAGTGCAGGAGGAGGTTGCCAAGGCAGCCGCTGACGCACAGCCGGGCCCCACTTCTACATTTTTCCATGACACGGTGTTGAAGCCTGCAGAGCAGGAGGTAGCTTTCCTGAGTGAGCAACTGAGAGATCAGCGAGATGGCAGGGCTCTGCAAGGCATGCCCTGTGCTACTTACAGCATGTTTAAAAGAAGGAGCGCCTGATGCAGTCAGAAAGCCACCTTGTTCGGAACAAATGAGTGCACGTTTTCAGATCGTGCTTGAAAAAAGGGCACACCTGCTACTACACCTCTCAGAATGTGGGTATAGAACAGCCAAGGCTCCAAGCAGAGGGAGGTGTGGGTGGAGAACCAAAAATTCCTGGTGGTTTTCCCTGTGGACCACAGGGGTGACTCCTGGGGGAGGATGGGCTGACACACTCCAGCGTGTTACACAGGTACCTGGGCACGCTGGGACCAGGGCAATGGGGCTACTGCTGCCAGTCCCTTCACTGGGTCCTACCCACAGGGATGCCTGTTTCACTGCTGTGCCATCATTCCCAAAGTGATTTAAGGGGGCTGAGCCAGCCCTGCTCACGCTGGGGATGGGCCTCTGCCTTGCAGCATGGACGGAAAGCAGCAGCACAGCCTAACCAGCCACAAGAGCAGCTGCTTGCCATACACACGGTCTCTCTCAGCTCCACACTTTGGTGGCTCTCAGGGTGAGGTCTCTCCAGATGTTCATCTTAGTTCATGGACTGATTTTAACCCTCCTCTCTCACTACTGGGTGCCAACAACCACAGGGATAGTCCTTCAATCAGCAGCTTGGAGCAGCAGCCTTCTGCACAAAGCCAGAGCTATATGACACCTCTGGTCACAGCTTACCTACTTCGCACACAGCTGGAAGCTGCAGGCCACACTTGTGAGGTATTAAATGCCACCAAACACAACAACTTATGCAGTTTTTAACCGCCTCAGAGCCTCAGAAATGGGCAACTGGGGAACATCAAGCCATTTTTGGGCATACCTATTTGAAGTACAACTCAAACGTTTTGGAGGATGGAGTATTGCTTGCTAGAAGTTCAGCTAACTGTTAAATTGTTTTACACATGGTATAATTTCATCCTGACAATTCAGGATCAACATTTTACGGTGTGTTGCCTCTTTGGTTCAGTCATTTTCCTGTATTCACAAATCTGTTTGTCCTTCCCTGGTGTGGGCAGATCCCTGCATCCCTTCAGGGAACTCCTGCTCTGCAGGGTTAATTCCCCCACCATTCTGGGGCAAGTACTTAGAGACTGCAGCTGCCTCACAAAGCCACCCCTCCTAGCAGTCTGCTGGCTCACAGTGTGGCAATCCCATCCCTGGAGTCAGGGACCAGCAGAAAGGTGCTGAACTAAAGTATTAGTTCAGTGGTACTGAATCACGGCTTTGGAAATGTCCCCTGTCTGAAGAAAAAAAAAAAAAAAAAAAAAAAAAAAAAAAAAAAGAGGAAAAACACCCTATGTGTTTCTAAGCTCTTTAATTGTTCCTGTTGCTGGTAAGGGACAGAAGAAAGCTACAGACAGGCAGTTTCACCTACACTAGGTGAATATCCCAATATCTCCCTTGTAGATTTTCTATATGAAAAACAATTTCAGCTCTCTACAGAGAAGTACTGAGACCCTCACAGTCTCAGAACAAAGGATATCATGATCAGCTCCAAATGACAAGTTACCTTTAGGAGCTTGTTGCTTTTTGGTGACCTTGCTGAGCCTCACCATTTGGAGCCACTCTTTGGCCTGTGGAGAACAAAACCTTATTTTTTACTGCTAAGTCACAACTCTGCGTATAGCTGCCAGGGCCTCTCAGGAATGTAACTGGTCTTACAGGATCCCTGGCCTTACATGGAATGAGGAGGAGAGATTTGCAGAAAATGAGCTGTACTGCTTTGCAAATGAACTATCCCTGGCACACGGCAATCTACTAAGAAAAACAATATTTGCATTTTTTGCATAAAACCTATTTGGATTCACTGTTCCTTCACCTGTGCAAACACCAAGACTCTGCATGAAAAACAAGTTAGGAAGCTACTGATGAAAAAGTGGCATTTGTGATGCTGCCGCTTCAGGAACTACTGAAAATGTTTCATGTGCTCCCTCTTGCAGCAGACAAAGTGTTTCAAACCATGGCCACCACAAGACATTTGAGTCCCAGTGACAGCCTCATCACTGGGGCAGGCTCACACCTCCTCACAGTGTACACTGGTACTTCATGCCTAGGATGGCACAGGGACAAGTCCCAGGACACCACCAGGGAGAAGGATCCATTTCTCCTGAGTTGGCATCTCTGTAATGTCCAAGAAAACTGCTGCCAGCACTCCTCCTGCACATGGGCCCTGGGCCAAGGGCACGATTGCTACCCCAGGGTTCAGTATCGACCATACATCAGCACTTGCACAGCTCTGCACAGGAGCTGTGCAAATGTTGTGGCTAAATCTTCTCCATTCCTAATCATAAATGTAATTGTCTATGCAAAGCTGGTGTGCCCAGCTAGTGACTGCCTGGGTCCCTTGCCTCAGCCTGCTCACCCCTGCATGAGGGGAAGGCAGGGACCCCCAAAACCCATGCTCCAGCTCATGAGGGTAGATGTAAAAATCTCACAAGACCTAAATCTGTTAGTAGTGTTGTCCAGGCAGCAGTACTGTGGATGCAGAGGAAGAATAAAAAAAATCCATAAATAAAAGTATTTCATCTTGGCTAACACATGCCTATGAAAACAGCAGCACAGGTCTATCCCTCTTATGTAGTCACCAGCACAAGCAGACATGGCACAAGTAGAGGGAAGGTGTCCTATTTTACTTAGACTATAAACAACTGTAAGCTTTTAGGGCATTACAGTCAGTGGTTTTGTAATGGAAAAGTTTATATGCTGGAAACAGTGTCTTGTTAATGAGTTAAGGTATTTTTAGTATTTTTAATAGCCACAGGGTGTTTGAGATATTAAGAAAAAACGTGTTGATGAGGTGACTACTTGTAACACCCGCTGATGTGCCAGACAAGAACAAAGTATTCTCAAGTCAATGACTGGCACATCCCAGAGAGTGGCTAGATGCGGGGAGGGTAAAAGAAGAGATTTTTGTTTTCTGTATAGAGAGGTAGTTAAAAAAAGGATCATTGAAAGCATTGGAAAGTTTTAGCTGTGGCAAGCAACTAACAGAGACTCTTTTGGAAGATGCAGGTCCCATTAAGAGGTTATTAATTTGAGTTTAAGCAGCTCCAAAGGAAAAGAGCAGAAACACTCACAGAACCGAGGATCTGGACAAAATCAGGAGGGGAGCTGCAGCCGTGTTTGAGCTGCACAGCAATCAGTGCTGGATTTGGGACTAGCAGCAGAGCTTACTGTGAGGGCTCTTGGTTTCAAGTGGAAAGTTTCAGATGCAGGGGATGGGTAATGCTCATGTGGGGCACCATCCTTCTCTCCAAGCACTGTTGCTTCCTTGGATGAGGACAGTATAAAAAATTATCCACTCCAAGAGTCTGGTCTCAAAAACTGGATTTTGTGAATCAGTCCTGGTCTTGTTGAGTCTCCCAGTCCCATTGGAAACTATGAAAAAACCCCACCCTCTCTTCAGACAAGCCTGCCCTTTGTGCACTGGAGATCCTGTTCCGGTGGTGTGGGGCCCTTTGCCACTCCTGTGCTGCTTTGGGCCACGACGGGAAGGCTGTGATTTGGGGAGCCACCCTGCCCCAGATGGGCACAGGAGAGCAGCTCCTGAATTGAAGGCATGTGGTAAATTCACCCTGGATGAGTTCCCGTTTACAGAGCCCTGTTTGAGCAACCTTCTGGAGCCAGCTTTTAAAGCCTGCAACTTTTAAAGCACCCAGGAGCATTGCCTGGCTGTAATTTAACCTTGTGATAATTTCAGCCCATGTAAATGAAAGCCATAGGGGCAACTTTTGCCATTCAGCCCTGTAAGAGAGCAGCCACACCAGCCAAGCGTCCCATATCAACTGAGCATCCCATGCTCACCAGCCATTAACACCTGAGTCAGGGGAAGGAGGACAGAAAGAAATGACATATAAAGCCCAAACTCAGGGTTGGAGCTTTGCCCCTTGGGTAGCTGCATGCTTTGAGAAAGCTGAGAGCTGCACACAGTGATTGAGAGTTGATACCAGAGCTGTGATTACTCAAATTAAGATGGCACTTCAAGCCCAAAGATTGGTCCCACCATGCACTATGCTACATCATCTGGGCATGGGTGGCCAAAGATATTTTCCTTCCTGACCCATTCCCATGCAACATACACAGTACTTGCTGCTCCCCCTCCTCATCTTCTGCTGGACAGACAAAAGAAACTCGACCAGCACCGCACTGTGGCCATCTCTTGCAATGGAGAGAGCCAAAGAAGAGCCAGATGTTCACTGTATCCTGGAGCCCCATGCCCCAGCGCAGCCCTACACAGCCAGGGTGTGATGCTGATGGTGTGCCTGGCAGCCAGCTCTGTCCCTGGTCCACCAGCAGCCAGAATTCGCTGTACTATCACTTTGGCACACTCCTTCCTTCCTTGGCAAGATAGGCCAGAACTAAACTTTTCCATTGAGACGGGTAAACAAAGACTTTGCTTTTTCCCCCGTAACAAAGTTTAGCCCAGGAAGTCCCATGAGCGCAGCTGCATCCAGCATGGATATCCAAAATGGCTCGAGCTGCTGGCAGGGTGTGGATGTATAAAACCTGATACAGGACAAAGCTCTGCCCTGGAAATGCACTTCCACCAACGTGTGGAATTGCACCAGAAACATCCTGTCCTTCCACACAAAGGCCAAATCTGATCCTTGGCTGGGGTGGATTTCCCTGCCACACACCATGTGTCAGGGAGGACACATTGTCACTGAGACTGTCAGAGCCAGCTCTGTGTCCTGGCTCTCTCCCTAACTCCCCACAGCCCCCAGAAGCCTCCCCCTGAATTGTTGTCATGTGTTGTCCCAGTGCAGAAAAGGCACCCTTGGCAGGACACTGAAATTCAGTTACAGGGATTTTGCTGCTGGAGGAGCATCCTGAGGACATCCTGAGGACAGAGGCTGGAAAACTACCCTGCAAAATATCTGTGCTCTGGAGTATGAAGCATTTTGCCTTAGGGGCAGCAAAAAACCAGGGATTTGCTGATGGTCATATTCTGCTATTAGAGCAATAAATCCATTCAACTGTCAGCCAAAATGCCAAAGAAAAAGAATGTGAGCTTAGGGAAAACAGGAAAAAAAAAAAAAAAAAAGTGCTATTAGTTCAAAATATTTTCCAGCAACTTTTAGAGGCAGTTCTGAGCCCAGCACCAATCAGTCAGAAAACCTGCTACCTCTGAACCCATGCCAGGCTACCCCTCTGGCTATTGTGTTTCCCCTGGGTTTCCTCACCCTGCACAGAGGTTTACACACTCCAAAACACAGGGAATTTCTTCTAAAGCCCTTGAAGAAGATAGCAAATGCAGACTGTGCCCTTTCCCCTTCCCAGGGAGGAAGACAGGCTAGGAGGTTCAAGGGCAGCACGAGGTGTTTATTGTCTGTGGAATTGGAGTTGTCCCGAGCTTGCTTTTTGCTTGCTGAAAAATCATTTCCATTGATGCCATTTAACTGCATACCCACTTGTGCCCCTTCTCTTACCTTTCTTCCCTCTTTGGTGAGCTTTTCTGGATGTTTTCTGACAGAGGACATTGTCCTAGTAACCTCGAACTGACTTGTGGAGAAAATGCAAGGCAAATCGGCCAGGTGAGTAAATATGTGGGGTTCAGCTTCTCTTAAAGCTGAATCCCTGCTGCTGCCTCCAAAAGTGCCTTCAGCATGGGCTGCTGACAGCAGACAGGATCCAACATCTTGTGATCCTTCTGCTCAGCGGGATATTTCCAGCCCCTTACTGGGGCTGCCCATCTATAGACAAAAAGCTCTGCCCCTGTCCTGTTCCCAATAAAAGCATAGACACGGAGGTGTTTGGGTGGAAAACTGTTAGTAATCCCATTTCCTGGGGATCTGGGGGCTCTTGCCTCAGCTGGAGTCCCCTGCCTTGTGTTGCAATATGCCGTGGCTGCCTGGTGGGAGCCAGTGACAGCCAATTCCAGCATTCCCACTCAATGGCTCGCTCCCTACGGAAATGAGCTGTCAGGCCTGCACAACTGGGATGACAGCTTCCAGTTGTGCTGTGCTCTCAGCTTGCAGCCCATCCCAGTGGATGGGCAGGATCCTCAGCCCAGGTATTAGCCCCAGGTCCAGCAAGCAAGCTGTTCTGTTCTGATCCCTCCAGCTGATTTTGGCAGCTGTGAGCGGAGCATGTCGTTCTGTGGGTCAGTGCTTGCTCTCAGTGACCACTAAAGATGGATCAGCACAGTGCAGGGCTATCAAACTGCTCCTTCATGCCAAGCACTCCCAGCTCATGCTCAGAGACACGGAGGTCCCATGCTGAAGTGCTGCCAGATCAACAGAGTAATTATATCATTAGAAGGGCAGTGGCCCCTCTCCCTGTGGAAAAGAGCGACTTTCCAGGATCAGCAGGATGTCCCTGATTGGGGCTGAGCAGAAACTCAGTTGCAGCAGTGAGACTGAGAGGCAGGAGGAGGGCAGGAGCCAGGGGCCCCGGCACTGGGTGCCCAGAACATGGAATTGCTGTGGGACAGACAGTCTCACTGGAGCACAGGGCTCACCCCAGGGCTCACCTTCAAGAAGATCATGTAGAGCCAAATGTTCTGCAGGACAGACCCATGACGAGTTTCCTGACACGGGATTGGGTTGGACTATCACAATCCATCACCACTTTCTGAATTCAAGGCCAGGCTGTGCTATCTGACCACATTCATACTGGGGCAGGGTGGAAACTGAAAGCCATGGTGATGACCCAGCTGAGGGGAAAGGAGAATCAGCTTGATGTGCTGCGATTTCCGCTCAGCCCTGTTGATTCCTGCAGTTACTGAAGTGGCACTGTTTGTTGATGTAACAGGGACTGACTCAGTGGGAACAAACCCTGAGGGAAAGGTCCTTCTGAAATATTTGTTCCTATTATTTACTCTGTGGCTTAATCAGACATCTCTACAGAAAAATCAGCAATAATCTCACCTTGTAATTTACTGAAAATGAGGTCACTGGCCCTGATTCACTTACAAGGGGCTTCGTAAGAACCAAAATGCTACAACAGAAGAAAGTGAGCCCACATCTTCCACATCCCAGGACTGCCACCACCTAAAGCACATGTTTTGAATGCCTGAGTCTGAAAACACGTTTGTTTCCTTGTCTTGGGACACACCTTCCCCAGCTGTGTATGGCAAACAGGGAGATATGAGAACATGCATTTTTGCTACAGCTGCATGAAAAGCCAGGTGGTGATGAATTGCATATCCATGCCACACATCATCAAGACGTTCTATCAAAAACAAAGCTCTGACAGGGAAATGACAAGATTTGGCTTCATCCTTCCACTCTAATGCAAAGCTTCATTTGAACTTTAAGCTTATCTTTGCAATGTTGAGCTTGAACATCTGCAATTTCTATGGGATCTAGAGGAAACCTCACAAGAGCAATCTAGCAGACAGCCATTTAGCATAACCACATTTCTAAACTAAAGGCAACCATATTAAATCAGGTTCCTTTCAACACACACAGAGAAGAAGAACAGGAAAGGCAGAGGCCCCAACAGCTCTAGTTTGAGACTCGTGTTTCATGCAAGCAACATTTTTCCAAAACATAAGCAGTAGGTAAAAAGCATACCCCTAGATTGATTCAACTTTACCATTACTTTAAAAAAGCAGTGCAAAACAACCCACCCTCAAATTGGTCACAAGCAAGCAGAAGGTCACTGGCTTGCTTGGAAAGTCCTTGTCTCCCCACTCCCAGTGCCTCAATGCCACCCAGCCAGTTACCAAACGCAGGCTTGTGTGCCTGGGGTCTGGCAATAAAGAATGTTTTCAAGGAAAGTGGTTGGGTTGGCAGCTGAGATATCAGCAGATCAATGCACAGAAAAGAAAGTTACAGCTTCCCAGAGAAGCAGCTCTTTAATGCCATTCCCACCTGATGAGTTTCCCCTATTTCGGAGCTTCCTTGAGGTTTGTCTTAGATTTTTTGATAAGATATTGGGAGTTTACATACTGAGGAATTGTCATCCTTGGGAAGAGTAACACACAAGCATTAAAGCCTTTGAATTAGGTTTTTCAGATTCACACAAGTACTTCACAGTTCATTACACACAGTGAGTAGCTTCACAAGTTTAGGCACCTACACAGTGCCTTCATGCTGCTACAATGGCACTGTGTAGATTCCTGAAAGAGTGTCCACTAATTCTCTCTGGACTGTGGGACACAAGCAAGTCTGCTGGGACCTATAGGAACCCAAACCTCCACCCTGCCCCTAGGTGTAGAGGCCAGCATATGGATAAGACTGAGAGCCAGCCACAGGTGCTGCAGCCCGTGTGGAAGGAAGCAATCCTGATTTGCCAGGTGCCTGCTGATCCCTGCCACCTCCCTCTGCCCCATTTTGCTCTGGCAGAGCAGCCCACGCGCAGGATTCCTTCATTCTTTCGCAGCTGAGACAGCTGCTACAGCTGGCACAGAGACCCTGGACCTCAGGGTTGGAGACGTGCAGAGCCACTCATCCAGTGAAACCCAGAGGCGGATTTTCGATCGGTATTTCTGGGTGGTGCCCCACAAGAAACAGGGAAGGCATTGCAAAGTCATTTTAATCTGGTAAGCCTTGCCCCTACCCAACCTCATTAATCAATTCCTCTCAGAGAGAGGCAGTAATTTCAATGGTATGCTGCCAAACTCCCTCCTCCTCCGCTCCTCGAGTGATCCAAAGGTGCTTTACATACCACAGCACCTGTGCCCAGATCAACAGGCAGAGCATCTGCCTTCTGCTCTCCACTCTCCTCCACCAGTAAATCCAGTATTTCACACTCTACACACTCACACTTGTAGGTCCAAACAGTGAACTTTTCAGTTTTATCTCGATTCATCCTTTCTGCATCATTTCTCCCAGACTTGTCCCTTGTGCAACAGGACATAGAGCTACATCTCCAGCAACAGCCCCTCCATTTCACAGGCTGTGGCAGCCATCCCTCCCAGCAAATTACTTGTGTTTTCCTAGAAAATGTGGCAAGCACTAATCCCTTTGTTTTCCTATTACTTCTGAAGAAAAGATTGCACTCAGCATTTGTCACCCTCAGATCTCCCTGATGACGTGGGACATTAATTTCTCCATCTCCATGGGACACAGTTCCATGGACTCTATCACCGTTGGAGCAGATGGAGGGTTGGGCAGGGAGAACACAGCCCTTTCCAGCGAGCAGTGGCATCAGCCCCTTGTGAAACGTGCCAGGGTGTTTCTGATGGGCTGCCCTGAACAGCAGACACCGAGTGCTTGGGAATTGAGTGGTGACTGAGATGAGGCAAATTTCCCTTGTCACTGCCAGCACTTGTGGGGGTGGCCATGGCATGCCAAACAGGCGGCACCAGGTACCAGGACAGCACAAGCAACAAAAGGCCTGTGTGCTCCAGCACAGAGTGGTGAGGGATGAGGGAAAAAGGTGGGATGTGGGGAAGAGAGAAGGCAGAGTAGCCCTTGCCTGCTGGCCTGGAGAGCTGAGCACTGCCCTGCTTCTTCCTCACTACTTAACCCCAAAAATCCTTGCACTGCCAAAACAGCTTCTTGCAACATCGGTTCAGTGAATTTCAGCTGTCCTTGAGAACAAAAAATCTCTCTGCAGCTCAAGCCAGTAAAATCTAAGTTGCAGGGTAGTGGGGCTGTGGGACACCATTCTGAGGATGCAAGTGGGTTAGGCAAAAAGAACCCATAATCTGAAGTCTAATAGCATTTCATAGAGACTCCACAGCTCACATTCAAACACTGCTCATATATTCCCTGTTGAGACAGAAGGCCTTCTATCATGTCAAATCAAGTAAATGACTTTTCTTTCTTTTTCATTAAAACCTGCATTCCTCCTTATTCATAAAACATTCTCTGCACCTGCCTATAGCCAGTGGCCCATAATTTGCCTGAGACAAAACACTACAGTGCCACAGGAATAAGCATCCTCAGGTCCCTCATTTCCAGAGACTGAAGGCACTTGACATCCCTGAAACCAGACCTCTGTCCTCCCTCACCATCCTGCTATGCAGCCACTTCATCCACACCAACATCCCCCTGTTCCCACCTCTCTGCCACAGAAAATCAGCCGTGCCTCAAACTTTCCAAGCACCTGTCACTCCTTGCTGTCTGCCCCCACAACCCTACCTGTGCCAGGAATTCCCACAACAGTCCATCGTTGTTGACTGGCCGCGGGCACCCCTGCATCGCAGTCCCGTGGGAAAGGCTCTTCCGTGCTCCTGCTGGCAGCCCCAGACTCACAGAGCTCCCGGAGAGGCAGTGCCCAAAACACTTAAGTGCTCTCCTGCCTCATGTTTTGCTCCTCAGGCTCTGACGACAGGTCTCTGCTGTGCCCAGGAGCCTTTATAATTCACACATGGTGATTCCTTAAGCTAGAGGCAGTTTTCCCAGAGGTTTCCCGGATCTCCTGTGCAAGGCTATTGCCATAAATCAACTGGATTACTTAGTCACCTCTGTTTGTCCAGTCAGTGCCAAGGCAGACCTGCTCTTTCACAGCATGTACTGTACTGTAAGGAGCCAGTTCCTGTAAATTAGATGCACCACTGCAAACTGAATCGCATATTGTTTTCGACATCGGCTTGTTTTCTGCTGGCCTGGAAGAAACATACTTTACAGCCATAAATAAGACAGAGAACAAAAAAGAGTTACAGAGTCATGTTAAACGCTGCCTGACAGAGGGCCATGTGTGCCTGGGAGACTGCGGTGTGACTCCAAGGGCTGAGGAGTGAGGAAAGGGGAGGTCTGAAAAGAGCTCTGTGTTCCAGCAGGCACTGGATGTGCTCACTGAAGCCAGAGTTTTTCCCTGAGGGCCACTGAAGTGTGGAATGCCAAGACCCTTCATGCAGTGTTTACGAGCATGAAGCACTGTCTGAACCAAAAGCTGCACTTCAGCCTTGCCAGCCTCAAAATGGGCTACAAACCGGAGGTATCCAAGGAAGTGGGTGCTTAAGGTAAGGCTGACCCCTCTGCCAAGTCTTCCTCATTTCTAAAATGGAGCACTCAAGGACGCCTGTGACATGATTATTCCCACACAGATGTGAGCCCTGGAAGCAAGAGAGCATTTGCTGTCCCCAGCCAGGGGGCTGCACCCCACAACTCCTAACAAAGAGCTCCCATGCCTGCCCCTGCCAGGGCCACAAATGTGCTCACAAAATCAAGGGCAGAGACCCTGGTGGGTGTCATTTCAACAAAGGTACAGAGAGACCCAAGTCAGCTGGCACAAGTTGCTGGAAAGCTCTACTTTCATCTCCCCTCACTCCACAGTTCCTCCACAGGGGCTCCCAAAAAGGACAGGAATTTCTCCAGTGCTTGTAGCCACTGCAGGGCCATACCCACCACTTCCACTTATCTGAACAAAAACAATGTGTCCTGCTCTTTTCTACTGGAAAGGTTTCTATTTCAGTTCTCCTTACCATATTGATTATAAAATCCATCTTCTGACTTGTGTGATGTATTAAATACAAAATATTTTAAAATCGGGAAAGCCTTTGGCAGAGGAGGAGAAATAATCAGGAAAGCCTGTGTACTAATGCTGAGATAATGTTTAAAGTAAACAGGAATCAGGGCCTGTTTGTGGTACATCCTGTACAATAAAAGAGATGAAAAGATGATGTGCATTACCACTAAGACCTTATAGTATAATGTGCAACTTCTAATAAAACTTTTCTGCATTTCAGAGGCAGATTGCCTAAATCTCGAGAGAGGCAAGTCACTGATGATGGCTGCAGGCAGAAGTGACTGACAAAAGCGGCCAAACTGCTACCACCAAAGGAGTTTCATAAGAAGGTTGCAGAGTCCTCAGGAGTCTGCCCAGAAAGTCAATGCTGCCAGTCTCCCTCTGGATTTGGTGCCTGGATTTAATGGCATTGACTTGCCAGGAAAAGAGGTCAATGAGAGTGAGTAATAAAGGAAAAATAGAGAAGGGAAACGCACAACAAGAATTAGTACAATGTTCAGGAAAAAGTCCAAATCCAGGGAAGAAATGCTAGGTCCTTGGTAGTAGCAACCACACTCAGCAGCCAAGACCCAACACATCTGTCCCTGGAACAGTTTCTTTTTATTTGCCATCATGATGGAGTAGGGACACTGGGAGGCTGGCATGCCCATCTCCTCTGGTGGCAGCACAGCAGGTGAAGCTGGGACAGATCAGATTCACGCTGTGGCTCTTCCTAGCAGAGCCCCAGTTCCACCACAGCTGCTGCCTGGCTGCTCCCATCCCCAGCTGCCAACACAGGGTTGTGTCCCAGCAGTGTCCCTTGCTCCCCCAGCAGGGCCCAAAGGTCACAGCCAGGCTGCCACAACTGCTGCTGAAGCTGCCACAGGAACAGGGACAACATCACAGGAAGAAGGCTATGGAAATTCAGACCTGCCATATCCTCCAAAGGATGAAGCTGTTCCCACCCCAGGCTGCCTTCAATGCATAGCACATTTGTAGACACCTAGCTTCTCCTACCCAGATGTTTGATAAAAACTTGACAAAAACCTCATGAGGTTGTAATGCCAGCTTTGGGAACAAAGTATCCAGAAAACCTAGGCAGAGACTTCTTACTGATAACAGAGAAACTCAAGGGTGGGTGCTCTTAGTGCAGGACATCTCTTGCTAAGGGAGGTGCTGTAGGTCCAGCCTAGCAGCCGGAACTTCCCCACACAGGTGCCTGCAACAGAGCATCCCTGTGGCCCCAGCGTGCCATCCTTCCCCAGGCTGTGGTGAGACATGAAGCAGAAGTGGGCACTGGTCTGAAATGCAGTGATGGTGCAGGACACACTGTGTCACTCCAGGGTTTGTAACAAATGCCACTCACGTCTCTGCTCATGACCACCTTCTTAATGAGCAGGCTCTTAGTGACAAGTTTTATCGATGAGAGTCATAGAGGTGCTGTGGGTTCAAAGATTCACCAGCTCTTTCTGATTTCCCATGCCACATAAACAGCATGTTTCTATTCTGACTTCAACTATTACAGCAAGTAAGGATGCTTGTGATTTCTGTGAAACTAGGAGTAAAAGCAACCTTCATATTTGACAAAATCATGAAGGGTTTCTTTTTAACAGTCCTTTTAATTGAAAAAGCTCCACTTAAATTTCAGTGAGAGCATTGCTTTCCAGTAAGAATGGAGGAAAAATTGAAAGAAGTTTTGGAGTTGGGTCCTCAGGGTGTAAATACAACTGGGTACCTGTCAATGCATGGGTGGAAGCACTCACATCCCAGAGTGGGAGCTGAGAGGGGAGGATGTCACTTCTGGTCACTCAGACCCAAGAGCTCCTGTCCCCACCCACATCCTGGAACACAGCACAAAGGACGTGTAAACCCCTCCTCAAACCATATTCTTCACCCCAGACAAAAAGCTCACATCTTTAGCTCTGAAGGTCCAAGCACTAGCAGCGACAGTGGCCACTACACATGCAGATGTGCTGCCTGTGTGTGCATGTGTGCTGTGGCATATATGCCAGCAAGTTATTCCTGCCATCCCTGTGGCTGAAGCACACTGAGCAGGTGTGTGGCAAAAGCAACCCCATGCCAAGAAACACTACAACAGAATGTGAGGTCTCTGGGTTCTGGGTGTGTATTCCTGGGTGTGCACACGCGTCCTCCTGCTCTTCCTCAAGCCACTCACAATTCACCTCCCAAGGTCTTTTCCACCTGCTTGTTACTGCACCTCAGGCCAGCTGAAAGGGGTTGCAAGAGAAGTGCAAATCTGAAGAGGAAACCCATAGGCCCTCGTTTGAGGGCAGAAAAGAGATGTTTTTATCAGTGCTAACCTGCTCACCACCTTGGCAACCCGCCACCAGAAGAAGGAAACGTACTGCTTCTCTCTTCTTTTATGAGAGGTTAAGGACTCTCCTCAGCATGAGGCTGTGTACATCTCTGTGGTCACACACCCCTGTGGCATCTGCTTTTATGTCTGACCTCACCTGTCTGCCCCTTCCGCAGTTACTCTGGGAGGTGGCCCTTGAAAAAGAAGACCCAGCACTAATTATGGATTATTAATATTCACAGAGCTAATAATTGAAAGGAGCTGTACAGACCCCTGACTGAAAGGGATAAAACTCCCACAGGATTAGATATGCTGCTTCTTTGCAGAGCAGAGCCTGGGGGTGTCTAACCCTGCAGCAAACAGCCGGCATTGGAGACAATCTCTGTTGTCCTGTGCTGGCTGTGTGCAGGCAGTGGAGCCTGGCTGGGAACTGGCAGAGCTCCCAGCCTGATGGGATGGTAAAAAGAGCCAGACCCACCACTTGGAGGAGAAAAACCCAGTGCAGGAGGAGTGGAGAATTTCTGTGGAAATTCTGCCACAGACCAAAACTGCAAGACTGTCAGTTGGCAGAGTCAGAGGGTCCACCTGTAAGAACATGTTTTGCTGGACCAAGGAGGAAAAGGACAAACACTTGCCTGAATAGAGGAGAGGGAGAGGAGAGCCCAAAAACTGGAAGAGCATCCCTTCCCACAGGGTCATGTAGCCTAATGGCACACAACATATAGCAGCACCCAACAGGACTGCCTGGACTACCCAAATCCACAAAATATGGTTGAACAACAACAGGAACAACAGTGAACACAGAGGTCTCAGAAGGCAGTTGGTGCAGTCCCAGTAAAGCCTTGCCCTGGTAAATAATGGTGCATGTTTGTCCCCAGGATGCCTTGGGACTGCAAGCTGGCTGCTCTCTCCAGCCCATCAGCTCCCTGCTGTGGTGCTGGTGCATCAGTGTCTCCTTTTAAAGTATCTCATGCACCAACACGTGCCAATCACCCTGCTGTTCCTGCAAATCCTGCCTTTTCCAGGCCCACCACATGAACCACACAGGCTGTGGATGGGAAGCTGGGGAACAACACCAACACTTCAATTGCACAGCTCCTGTATGAGGGAATATGGACCAGCCACTGCCTGAAAGCTCTGCTGATGTGCCCCAGACCTATCCCAAACAACATCTTTCTCTCAGTCCTGAGACCTTCCTGGCAGCCAGATCCAGCTGAATTTCATAAAGACTCCACAGCAATCTCTGGGTCTGCTGGTGATATTCCAGCACAGTTTCCCTGCTGACACAGAGCAGGATTGAAGTCCCTGTGCTGAAAGGGCAACACACATACACAACCCATCTGCAGACCAGAGCTGCTCACTCTCTAAGCAATGCTCATGTAGTGTGCAGAAACCTGGGGGAGCCCTTTGGTCCTAAACACTTCACACCTTGCTTAAACAAATAGAATTTAAAACCACCTACTGAAGAACGGGTACCTTCTTCCTCTCCCTAGATAAAAAATTCAGCTGCATACCTTAAACCAAGTATCCTACTGCCTTGTTTTTCCACATTTCTCTTCATTTTCTGTTACAATAAAGCATCTCAAGCAGCACTACCCTCAGACTAAAACTGCAGGAAAAGGGTGGGGCTTTGTAACAGAGCTCACACTGTGCCTTATTTGTGTAACCCTTTGAGGTGGCAGCCAGATCCTCAGCTGGTGTAAATGTGAGAGCTGGGCCAAAGCTAAGACAGCCTGGAGACTTCACAGCAGGGGAAGATGCTGCCTACTAAGTCCATCACTGCAAGATGCTCAGGGACACTCTGCTGATAGCATCCTGCAAGGAACAGCCACTTGGGATCACTGCAAGCTTTGCATGGCGTATGTTGGGAGTTCACACCAGCTTTGGAGATAAAAATGCACCCTTTAGGGTCCTGCTCCTGCAGTGCCTGAGACTGATATTAGGCTAGTGCAATTCTATGTGATGGACCTGAGGCTCATCCTTTGTAATGTGAGGTCTAAGGAGCTACAAAACCTAAGGCTTTCACTGTCTCAGATGCTGCATTTATTAGGAAACTGGGTAAATGCTGTTATTCAGAGTTCCAGCTATGAGGGCAGCAGAGCCTGCAGGGCTCAGATCACATCAAGTGCATTCCAGGTGTTTGCTCTCAGCTGTGCCCCTGTTTCACAGGAAGATGAACCCACAGGAGGAGCTGCCCTCTGGTTCAGAGCACAGCCTTTCACCACCCCAGAAAGCTGTGGGCCTTTGCCAGTGCCTCTGCAGCCCCTGTTCCATTGCAGACAGCCCCAGATCATCGGCCATGGAGGCTGCAGTGCAAAAATCCCACCCTGTTCCTTCCAATGTTCAGCTTATGGTCACTGCAGGAATCCCACATGTGGCTGCCTATCCCAGCCTGCCAAGCTGCAAGCAGGTGGCTGGGTTGCTTCCCCAGCCCTTTCTCCCCTTGGCACAGGTGGGCTTGGAGCATCCCACAGCAGGGAGCTCCCCAGGGTGGCTCTGCATGGACCCCACTAATTTCTTCTCCAAGCTGTGTGCATATTCTCACAATTTCATCTCACAAAGTCTATGTCGATTTACCAGACAGGGTAAAGTAGAAGGGAATGAATGGAAGGATTTTCATGCTGATCTCAAATATTTCACTTGCAACCCATTAGTTTGCAGGCTAAATAATTCCATCTATAAACTTTGTCCATCTCCTTACTCAGGTTTTTTTTTCACCAAGACATTTTTACTTTCAGCCTGAGGGCAACAGAGGAAGGCAAGAAGTTATGTTTCACACAGGCTTCTAAACAAAATAATCTGGAAACTATTACAGTAATGTGAAACTGGCTTATTGGGTTTCTACTGATCCCCTCTGAACAGGTTTAAAGAATTATTGGGGTGGTTTTGGGGGTGAGACAACATGTTTCAACAGCTAACAGGAATGTGGAAATAGAAATGTGCTGCTCCTCTGGCATTACCAGCAAGTGATCTCAAGGCCCAATCCTACCCTTAGATACCTTTGTGTTCTGAGACCCCAGGACACAGAAGAAAATGAAAGCAGGGAAAAGAGGGGAGGGAGCTTTCACAAAATTAATTGCACAAAAATAAGACTTTCTAACCCACCTGCTGCCTAAGAATGAACTCTGCACCTTGCTAGTATTGGTTCTAACAAATACATGGCTTTTCTCGACTTGCAAGATTAAGAGCTTCCCTGGAAAACCACTCAGGGGGCATAAATATTGAGAATATGTGACTTGGGGATCCAAGCTGCTCTAAGTGCTTTTGCAGGCAGAGGAAATGCGCAGCACAAGAATGAGCAGCCTCCAGTAAAGGACTAAGTGAGAGAGGACTTCAATTACGACTAATCAGACCCAAGCACTAAAAGTGTTTGCCCAGCATTACCCTCGTTAGATTAAAATTCTGTTTTCTTCCACAATGGAGACTCTTAAATGAGCTCAGGTTATACCAGAGACTCACAACCTCCGTGAGCATGCTGTCACTTCTTGGTACAGAGACAGACAATACCACCTTTTCCTACAAATAACCTTGACCTACTCAGTCAAACTGTCCCATCCTCTTGTTGCCCATCCTTTGGGGACATTTTCTGCCAAGGATGTGCCTGTGCATGTTAATTGCACAGGGAGTTTTAAAGATGAGGCAGGGGACCAGCAGACCTAATTTTGGAGAGGAGGACACGTGCAGGGACTGGAACAAGGAAGGAGAGCAGGGCTGCAGAGACCTGGCTAGGGCAGCCAGAGGACATCTCTGATACAGACAGGCTCCAAATCCATCTCTGAGGGATCCCATTAAATAACTGCATCTGCCTGGGCTTCTCTTGGCACATCCCATGAGTGACCCTAGAGATGTGGTTGTTCTTTTCTAACCAGTCCTCTCACCAGGGGAAAGAAATCGTCTCTCCTTCAGAAGCGTTGGCAAGGTGGCACGGGCAAATGGCACCACTGGCAACCGGGACTTTTCTTTCCTGTCACACTGGTGCCTCCCGGTGAGCTAAAGCAAAGTAACCCCCAAACCTCTGGCAGGGGCAGCCAAGAGAGCTGAGACAAAACCAGGCAGCCCCTTCCACAGCAAAGCAGAGAGTGATGGGGTCAGCAGCAGCACTCCTTGAAAATGCAGCACATCTCCCTCCTCTTCCTTGAGGCTCTTAGGAATGATTTACAATAAAAACTGCAGACACCTGAGGAACTACAGCCTGCTGCAGCGTCACAGTTCAATTTTTCAGTGTTTGAGGTGCAGAGGACTTCTGCACAGAAGATGTGGGACGTGAACATTGCAGCCAGGTTCGTGCTGGTGTCCACATGTGCACCTGACGTGCACAAGCCCTGAAACTGGGCACATACCTCCTGCATGCACATGCATAGAGGAGACATGAACCCAGCTAGATACCATGAGATTGTTTGTATTCATTTACTGTAACATTTTGTCCTCTGGACTGAAATCCATCTTACCTATTTTTAGACATGTTCAATGTAGATGACTGCATCTATCCTAGTTAACTCCTTTTACAGTCACAGGGCTGCTCAGCCTCAGCTCCTCTCATGCTGTGCAGGCAGGTCACATACAGTGTGTTCTGCAGGGGCCTGTTTCTCCCCACAAAGGGAGGCTGGCTCAGATCTAGCTATTTGCCACAAATCCCACCCCAGCCATCCATCATTAAGTAGTTTTAAAGTCTTGTTATCCAAGCTCTCCTCTCTTCCCCCTGCCTTTACATGTCAGCATTGCATGATGCTTTCTTCCACTACTTTTTCACAATGCAACTTTTCACATTATTTCCCCCCCTACTTTGCTCCTTTTCCATCTCCTGATCAGATTTTGCACTCCATTTCTCCCAAACTTCCCATTCTGCCTCCACCCCATAGCACCCACCTCTCCTCCCGTTCTTCGGCCATCACCCAGAACCCGACACAGTCAGACACAACTCCCAGTAAAAGCAGCTCCATCAGCCTCTGCCCTCATCCTCATGGGACACTGCTCCACCACAGCTCTGCCACCCCACCTTGGAGCACCCATGCCCTTCCCCTCACCCCCATGCCCACCACCACTGTGCCCCCAGGGCTGTCCCCACTCACCCCACGGGCTCACCCCACGCAGCTCCACGCCGCCATCCCAGCTCTGCCCGGCCTCTCCCGGGTGCTGCTTTGCTCTGCGCGCAGTGGGACGCCACAAGGACGCCCACAATTTACACACGTGGCTAGAGCAGATTCCCAGATGGCTTCCCAGCTTCCCTTGTATTCTCTTTAGTCTTCCTGGCCCCCGTGGTCATTTCCCTTTTCCACCTGCCTTTCCCCTTCCTGCCCGCCTTATCTCTCTCTCCTGGCCCTGCTCTCCCACGCCCCACCACTCCCACCCCACAGCCGCCCCATCCCGCTGGCCACGGGCACCCTCCGTGCACCCCTTGCTCCCTGCACTCACGGCATGGTCTCTCCACTCTGCAGCTCGCACCAGCCTTTGCCTGGCTGCAATGGGAGTGTCGCAAGAGGAGGGCAGCTGAAAAGACAATCAGCGAAAAACCAGGGAGAGTCTGCAGATCAGCTTGACAGAATCCTGGAGAAAATAGTGTCAGAAAGAAATTGTGCTCTAATTCCAGCTGGAGCATCTGACAGGACTGAAAACCCTTTGTATGCCTCTGTGAGATCAACTAAAGGCAAAAGAAAGTGATGTGATCACAGAGGAGAGAGGTGAAATACTGGACTAAGGGGAGGAAAGAGAAAAAAAGGAAAAAGTAAACAGGAAAAAACAGGTAGATTCTTAGAGCCATTTCACATAGGTTTTTTTGAAAGTTGCACTTCCTTTGAATTATCTGCGCTGGAGATATTTTCAACCCAGCTCCACTTCCCTTGAAAGATTCATTTGGCATGCATTCAGTTCTCAGATGAACTTGCAAGTGTCACTAAAATGTAGGATCAGCCTCAATTCTGAGACTGACAATTGTACATCGTCCTCCTTGATAGCAAAATGTTGTCTCTTATCTTCTCCCTCACTCCTCACCTACTCTGATCTCTCCCTGCCCTACTCCCAGTAAAAGCAAGTTTACATTTCCTCCAAATAGCATGGCAAGCATCTCAAAATTACGTAGGATCATGATCAAATTATCTCTTAACTCATCTGGAATCCGATCCAAGGACACCAAGGGAAAGCTTTCTGTTTCACCCTTGGGTGCACATCATGTACATCATCAAAAAGAAATGTTCTGTTTGCTTACAGAAAGAGCAGTAGTAGACCTAAGTCCCCTTGGCATGAACAACAGCCCTGACCTAGGAAGAGAAGCTGCAGTAATTTCAAAATTGTTGACTGCACCTTCACAGAGTGTACTCAAACCGTTTTTTCCATTGATCTGACGACCCTGGTTACTCAAACAGCTCCTCAGCCTACTTCCTGTTCTGCTGGAGAGCTCAGCAGCCCTGCTAAGAAACAGAGGGAAAAAACCCCAAAATCTAACTTTATTCTGAGGTCATCAGAAATAGCTGTGGTGGATGGTTCCTATTTTTGTTCCAAAAATGTATTTATAACTTTACTGCCATCAGAGGGCACAGCAATGTGACCCATCCTGCCCCTGAGATGCCAGTTCAGCACAGTTGGTGAGCTGAGCCCATGTACCACTGCCAACATGTCCGCATCTCTGAGCACAGGGGAAACTCGGTCTTTGTGCCACATTTTGTTGCTGGTCTCTCCTTGCTGTGATTTCAGATCCCTGAAGAAGCCAGATGGGAGGGGGATTTTGCAATACGGGCAGCTCTCCATGGTCTAGCCATTAATACAAACAATGCACTTAACCCAGCCATCTGTGGTTTGTGTTATTCTTACTCTGGATCAAATTTCTCCATTGTGCAAGCCCACCAGACTCAACAGAGATACAACAGAGTTGATTTGGCCCAATCTGATTCCAGTCTTGCAGCTAAAATGAAGTGACGTTCTAGAGTGCTGAATCTCCTCCATAAAGGTGACAGGGAAGTGTAGTTCAGGTTTGCTGGCCCTGGTTCCTGCAGTAGCAAAAGAAGACAGCAAAGGACCAGCAGACAGCAGCAAATAAGTTTTTTCCAGTGAGACAGCTAGAGCTGCCACTGCAAAATCTGCCACTGAACCTGCACCTGGAGTCTCCCGTGCTTTTCCGAAAACCACAAGATATTTTTTAGATTAGTGGTGAAATCTGTGGCTTATCACTCAATATGAAAATTAAAGTGTCTTAAGGGTTTAAAGGGATTAGCAGGTATTTTCCAAAGTATTCTGTCTTTGGAGAATTTATTCCCCAAAGTTCTTACACTCACTGAGACATTCAGTGCCATCACATTGTTAGTGTTTCCTGTGCCAGAGCTTGTTTCTCAAATCCCCGCTAGCTTCAATAAACACTGACACCAAATAATAACATTCAGTATGTGCGTTGCAATGTGTGCTATGTTACAGCTGGCCACGCTGTCTAAAACTGACTTGCAATTTAATTCCCAAGCAAGTAACTTCATTTTACAGTATATGGAAAATGTTGCTGTTATGCAAACCTCTGTTTTCTGACAATAGCCAGTAAAGCCACTTTCCTCCCTCAATTTTATATCCTGGAAATAGTCTAATTCTGTTTGTTACACCATCAGTAGTTCTAGCTAGCTTTTCAAAGGCAACTGCTCTCCAGAAGACCATCTGCATGTTGTATGCAACTTTCAGAACTGTCCTCCTGGTGTGATTTCACTGAAGTCAACCCTGCAGATGGAGCACCTGGGAACAGCCCACCAGCTGGAATGCGACACACACGACGTCTGGGCCTTTGCTCTGAGGATTAATTTCCTTTAAACATGTGATAGCTCTAAGGGCATGCTAAAAAGAATATACTTGCTTTCTTCCCAGTGAGGGAGCAAAGACATATACCCATCATCTGGAAAGGAGAAAAATGAACACTGCAGCATCTTAATTCAAGAGGCAAACTGAGGAACATGTCAGCCTATCTGATGAGAGTAAATTGAAATCCAAATATCATTAGATCTGCTAGAGAATGCTTGGCATCACTTCACACGGCACCTCTGCACCATTTAATGACAAAGTGGTTTGGGATGGTTCAACAATATTTTGTTGAAACCTGATATTTTCTGGGACCTATCACAGCCTAAGATTCCTTGTTGAACGAACAACCTTCAACAAGGTTGTTCAACAACCTTCCACAGATCATCCAAATGCAGTTACTCAGCTCGAAACTTGCTGCCTCCTCACTTTAACATAATCAAAGCTGTACTCCCATCTCCTGGCAGCTGCTTGTGTCAAAGACCTGTGAATCACTCCTACAAGTAGAAAAGTAATCAGTTTTCAAATTGTATTTTATATAAACTATCAACAGGGGAGGAGTGTGGGTCCTCTTGTGCAGTTTGTATGGTCCTTGCTCTTCAATGACCGCCTGTATCTCTTCCTGCACCCCTGCCTCGGGATTCAGCTGGGAGAGAGAGGACTTTGAGTTTTGGTGGGGATGCAAGAATCAAACTCCACCTGCTCTCCCAGGCCTTAAGACAGGCATACAAACAGGAAGGCAGATTTTGCTTTAGTTGTGTATGGGCTTTTTGTTTCAGTTGGGGCGGGAAGGGAGCACTGGCGTTCTCCAATTGTTCCAGGAAAGCCGAATCGGCTTACACGCTCTGCCCTCCTGGCCTTTCTTTCCATTCAGCCCCATTCTCAACTCAGAGAAGCAGCTCTTTCAACAGTCCCTTTGCCCACTCCCGCAGTTTTAACATGAGCTCTGCCTTGTTCTCACAGTCCCCAGCTCTTGCAGTCATCAGGTGGCTGAGACTCTGAGTTTTCATTTCTTTTTAAAGAGGTACATTTCTAGGCTTTTGCTTTGGAGAGAACAGATTGAAAAATTGTACTGAGAGTGACTTATAGGCATAGAAACCAGGAAAACAATCAAATAAGCCCAGCACTTCCAAAAAACCTGAAACTTCTGGCAGTTTTTAAGGCAATCCTCATTTTCTGGGAGAGTTTGAGTTGGCAGTGTTTGAACAGTAAATGCATGGTTGAGGGAACTGCCTTGCTGATGCACTCATTGGCCTTCATTCCTCATCCTGCTACAGGCATTGATCCCTGCCCTCTCCACTGCTGGAGGACCCTGAGCCACCACAGAAAGTATCAGAGCCATCCCAGCAGGGAGCACAGCCTGCTCTGATGCTCAGCCACTGCCAGCCCATCCTCTATCATAAAAACATCCATACCCAACTATGCCCATACTATGAGATCCATCTTTCAGCAACACTCAAATTACAGCGGGCCAGAAAAATGCTTACAAACTTGCCTGTTTCAGGTGAAACTCAGGATTTTCCCATTAATGGAAAAGGTCTTTCCTATGGCCCCTGCCATAAAGGGGCTGATGCTAAGAGGTTTGCCAACCCACACTGTAGCATCTATTCTCTCCCTCTTTTGTGCCTGAATCCTCCCAAGACACAGAAAAGAGGGGCTCAGGAGACAATGGAGGTAAATCTCGGCAAAGGAGGCTCCACTCAGTCACCAAGGGATGAGGAAATGGCACAATGTGTCTCAGCCAGGCAGAAAACACAGCAGGGAACAGTAAACTCGACTATGGTTCATCATACAGCAAACACGTGTGTTCCTTCCCCTCTGCCCGGGGAAACTCTGTGGCACGTTTTGGCTACAGCAAAGTGATTGCCAACTATTTGCTCATTTTCCTTTAATGAATCAGTTGAGTGAGACCAGTGTGAGTGTCAGGGGAGTGAAAGTCTGTCATTCAGCTGTCTGTAAACTCCAGCTTCTCTGAAGATTTCTAGATCAGATTTCAGGGCCCCAGGAGTTTGGGTTATTTTTCTAAATGAGGTTCGACACTGCATCTTCCGGGGAAGATGCCAGTTATCTACAAAACCTACAGCTCTTATTAATTTGATACCACAGGTTTCAGTCTGAATCACAGCAATGTGTGGTTGACCTCAGAATAAACTAAAGTACTTGCTCCATGGCATTAGACTTAAGGGTTGGCCAGCATGGGAGCTGGATTTATTTTTTAACACCACAGCTCATTCAAAAAACTACGGGAGAGGAGATGTTCAGGCTGGGTTGGACACAGCTAAGATCATGGGGCTGTGAAAGGAAAAGTCCATAACTTCTCATCTAGAGCCAAAGCAAAAGGAGGTGTTTCATTTCATGTTATGAAAGTCCTAAAAAACCTTTTCTCTTCTCTTCTTCCAATGTGTTTTAGTGGTGAGGTCAACTTTTAAGTGAAAAAATGCTATTTTGAATCAAATCTACATTTCAAATACTTGCAAAACATAAACAAACCATCCCCAAAATGAAATAGTTCATTCTGAAAGTGTCAGAATGACACGCACTGCTATTTTTAACATCTCTCCTTCTTCCCCCACCTCTGTATTTTTTTCTAGGCCAGAACTATTCAGAAAATGTGTTTGAATTTGTGAATCATTTTGACTCCCCCTCTTCCCTGACATTTGCTGGAAAATCTATTCTCTGCCAAAAAAACTGTTCTTCCAGATCCAGCCAGCTCCTACAATCTCCTGTCCTGCCAGGGTTTGTCTGGACAGGTCTGAGGCTCTGACTGCCCTGGGGACACAGCATGGATGGTCCAGAGGAAGAGTGGGCCAGGAGGACAAACCTCAGCCTCTGTCCAGGCAGTGATGGGCTCTGAAAAGCTCTGAGCCACCCTCTCTTGAGACTGAACAGGGAGTCTGGCTCCAACAAAGACCACCACACAGAAGGAGTTCTTCATCAGGCTGTGGCTTCCAGATATGAGGAGAGTGCTTGGAGTTTTGGTTCTCTTGGAAAAATCTTGGATTCAAAGCCAGGCCCCTGAAAGTCAAATGGATGTACCGTGGCAGCTTGGAGCTGTGTCCTATCAAGGTTACAGAAAATCTAGTTTTGGATTCAGTCAAGTCATGAAAGCTATGAGGCTTGAGTGTAGAGGTTTGATTCTTTGTAGCCTGATGATTCATAGAACAATTTATACCTTTGCAGTGCAAGTGTAAATGTTACCACTCCCATTTGTGAGTGTTTTGCTCCTACCCTGAAACTTTTAGCAAGTGGAAAACTTGGATCTCTTTCAGTCCTCACTATCTGTAAGTCTTGCATATTTTTTTTAGGATAGCATCCCTAACAGTGTCTTTCCAGCTTACCTACCCAACTAAAATTCACCTTCTGGGCTCATCACATCATACCTCCAATTTCTCATCCCAACAGCTTTTGCTCTGCAAAGATCCATCAAACTCATTACTGAAAGATTGCTTTATGAATCTGTCATTTGGCCCTTCTGTGGCTCTCTACCTTGATTCCTTCTCCTGAGGTGCATCTCTAAGCTCCTTGGCTTTACTTTCCAGACTGTGATTTGTTCTATTCCCATCATTTCTTATTTCAGCGCTGAAAGGTCAACTCCTGCGTATGCTTAAGCATGAGATCAGCCTATATTAAACAGGCTCCTCTGAGCTTTCTCCCTTCTGGGAAGGGTTCCCATCCACAAGAACAAACCTGGAATCTGGAACGGTCTCCTGAGCCACCCAGATGCTCAAAAACCAAATACCAGCATTGGGATGTACGATACAGGGAAGACATAACAGACTCTAACAGATGCAGAGCTGGCATCGTGCTACCTCTGCATTTCCCTCTCATTACCAGCCCGACATCTGGTCAATGTCTTGGTCACTTGTGACCACCTGGACTCCTCTGCTGCTTTCCTCGGCTCAGAAAGGGCATTCCAGCAACACAGGGTAACATGAGAAAACGGAGACCTGAGGAGAGAGGCTAAGTCTTTTCTCCTCCAGATGAGACATAGATGAGGGGCTAATGGAGGAGCTGAGCTACAGTCCTGGCTTCAGACCATTTGTTTTGACCTGCTGAGAAAGGTGGCTTCCATGACAGCCAGACAACATCAGTTGCTCCCTCCTCTGAGAGAGTCTGGTTCAGTTTGGAGCTGCTTTTCTAAAATTCATCTTGAATATATGAACTTTACACAATTTTTCTGTCAGTGATTGTACATCTTGCTCAAAAGCTGTGACACGCACTGTTTGTGTGCGAAGGTGGGAATGTGACATCCAGCACTGCGATTCTGTTTGCTTTGCAAAAAGATCAAGGTTAGTTCCCACTCCGCTAAAAGCACGGAAGGGAAACACAGGATTTGTCAAGCAGAGATAAACTGAATTGAGAACATTTTATACACAAATTCCTAGGAGAAGGTTAAAACAATGGAGCAGGGAGAGTACACTTGTCAAGGTTTTTTCAAACAATCCTTTTTCACATATTCTTTTAAAATACAGCAGTAATTCAGGTGGATAGAGATAAGCCACCGTTCTAAAATCTCCTTCCTTTGTTTCCTTTCTGGCAGGCCTGGTCTCCACCCCAGCAAGACATTCCTCCCACAACCCCAGGGCGGAGGGCTGTCAGCTCTAAGTAAATATGGCTCCAAGGAGAGAGATAGTAATTAACGCCCTCTTTCTGAAGCTGCTCTGGCAGTTACAATTCCAAGTGCCTCCTACTCCTGTGACCACATGCCTCGCTTGCAAGGTGTATCTATTAATGGCAGCCCAACACTACTTAGAGTTGCTGCCCAGGGGTGCAGCTGTGTGCCAGTCCCTGGCGAGGGCACGATGAGATGCTGGGACTCAAAGGCCAACTTGGAGGCACTCCCCATTCCTTCTTCTGGTACCATAACAAGCTCCTACCTGGGCTGTGCACACTTGCTGTGATCCCACACTCTGTCTGCAACAGCACCCAGAGGTGGGAACATCATGCTGGGGCCGTTCACAGTGGGTACCCAGGGCAGTACGCGGTACGAGATGATGCTGAACTGGCTTCAGTGCAGCTCGGATGATGCTGTACAGGCATGGTTAAAAAAAAGAATTTGGCTCCATTTCAGAGTTCAAAGAAATATTTGAGCCTATGGGCACTGATTCAGGCTCATCTCTAATTATATCTCAAGTTCACCCTTTTAAACCAGTTCTTTAGTCCTCAGTAAGGGTCACTTCACAGTTGTTATTACAGTTTCTTGCCAATCTGTTGTTGGATTTTCCACTTGACATTATTAAGGGATTAAGTTGTTTGTCTCATCATTTTTTATCTGTCCTGTTCAGTTTCCTAAAAACAGACTTTATCCAGACCAGAAAAGATAGGAGGGAAAAAAAAGCCCAGCATTTTCAAGATATAATAATGGTTTTGGATTTGCCATTATTATTGTTTAAATTTATTACTTTGGATATGTCAACTTTGCTGACTCCTTTAATCTGGAATGTATTAAAGAAAGCATTAGGCATTACAACAAGTCATTGGATTACACTGCCCTGATTCAGCTACAGCTGTGGAAGAAATATATAACAGGAGATCCCGTGGAGTTATACATTTCAGACTGAGCTCATCAATTGCCATAGAGAAGACAAAAACAAATGTAGCTGAGCCTGGAAAGAATGTTGCTAAAATTGGAGAAACGTTTAATGTGAGTAGCCTAGGGGTGCAATAACTTTGCCTGTAACTTAACAAAACCCACCCACATAAAACATACCAAGAGAGATTACAGATTGGACTCTCTGATCTGCAGTCTGCCAAGAAAGCAAACCTGACTTTTTCCCCCTTCCTGCAGATGCAGGTTTAAATGGTCCCTGCAGAGTGTTAAATATATATTACCCTTTATAGCAACCATGTTACATTTGGATAGGCTAATTCTCCAACTGGCTGTTCTGTACCTTGCCTGCAGTGGGAGGATATCCCTGGATAACTAATGGAGCTTGCAGCTGCCAGCAGAGCAATTCCTATGGTCCACACGGTGAGAAGGAGCCTACTCACTTCCCCCTTGCTCCCACCCCTTGTTCTTGGAGCCCTAGTCTCCTCTCTTTTGAGGGGTACGCCTGGGCTTGTACCTAAGTATCCCTTTATCGAAAATGTTTTGAATGCGTTTAGCTCAATGGGATAAAAGCTACTCCTACGCCATCCCAAAATGCAGGTCTGCAAGAATAAGGCTCAGTGGTGAGCTGAAGGCCATCTTGGCTCCTGCCCTCCTCCCAAATGGCAGGGATCAGAGATTGTTAAGCAAGAAACGAGAGAAAAACACCCAACCCTAAAACGCAGTTTCCAAAACGCCTCCCTGCAGAACTTTCCATTTATAAACCTCCTGTCTCCAAAGGCTCTGAGGCACTGTACCTGTGAACGGGCAAACCCCCCAGAGGGACTGCATCTCTGGTTCATTAATTCAGCTGAAGGTTGGATTTACCACAAGATGTAACTGGATATATGCAGGAGTGAGCACGGCGAAAAACGATCAAGGACCAAACCTGCAGCATGCTCCTGCTGGCTTCAGCGGAGCTACAACAGCTTTTATCAGCGCTTTATCTGACCCTAACAAAAGGAGCGAATTGTTTAGCAAAGGAAGAGGGCTCTTTGATTCTATCTTGCTGCAGATGAATTGCCCAAGCAAGGGCAAAGGGACAGGAAGCGAAGGGGGAGGAGAAGGAGCTGATGCTGAAGGTAGGTGCTGCCATTGCTCAGCCCTTGCTAAACAGCCCCTTCTGCAAATGCTGATGGGGTGGGAGGAAAGAGTTGTGTCATCTCCCTGCCATAGCCATTCGACCAAAATGTTGTGCTGGTTACTCCTGGTGTTGATCTACTGGTCCTCATTCCAGCTGAAGGGAGTTTTGTGATAGTGAAGACTGCAGGCCTCATGAGACCTCCCTGTGCTTTGCATAGTACAGGAACCCTATCGTCCAAAATCCCCAGTATAAGACTTAAGTCAAGGATGAAACCCTGGGAAAAACTCACATCAATTCAGCGCAGTCCACGCCACAGCAACCCCAGGTGCCGACATCTCTGCAAATCAAGTGTGTGAAGCAAACAGTGAAGAGACAACCTGATTCTGTCCTTTGAATCTAACTCATTAAAATGTCTGTAGGCATGTCCCTCCAGAGCACATCTATGTCTTTCACAGAGACGGGGGATGCTTTACTATTACTTAAAACCACAACAGTGCAAAATGCTAATGAAGTTCCTGTTGTGTAGCACTGATCAGATAATACACTGTATTGCTTACAAGAAGCAGTTGTAAGTGCTAAGCACTTGTTGTTTTACCCCCTAGTTCTCCTTCCAAAAGCAATCCTTGTGTTTTGACCAGCAATAAATCTAATAACTGAAAGAAGAATTGAATTCCTTCCACTGGCTGTCCCTTTTCCCATGTCATTAATGAAAAGAACTTTCTTTACTATAAAAATAGAAAAATCACTTCTTTCTTTTCATGGCTGAAATGTATGAAAAGACTGAAATAAATATCAAGAGAGGGAAATGTCTAACATGGGTCTTAGCAGCCTGCAGCAGCTCCCGACTCCAATATTACCCATCTCTGAGAAATAAAGGTCAGAAACCACTCTGTAAACACAACCTATGGCTGACAGCACCAACGAGGATCTCCACAAGCACACAGCTGTGACAGCAGCTCTGGGCTGAACTCCCACTGTGCCTGGGAAAGAAGGAGCTGCAGCCTACGTTTTCCAAAGGCTTCCACCAATTCCGAGTGCATTCAC
Organism: Pycnonotus jocosus; assembly: GCA_013400435.1. Lineage (NCBI taxonomy): Eukaryota > Metazoa > Chordata > Aves > Passeriformes > Pycnonotidae > Pycnonotus > Pycnonotus jocosus. The sequence goes on from VWYP01021594.1 coordinate 304,281, forward strand.
CGTGTACACATCCTGACTGAAACTTGCAGCTGGAGATCCCAGACTTCTGAATGTACCTGCACCAATTCATGATGAAAGACACTGCTGGATGATCATCCTGTTACAGAGCAAGTTGAATTTTGCTGCCTAAACACTGATTTAAAAACCAATCACAGGCACCTGCTTTTGAGGCTGGTAGATCTCAGACTGAATCAGCTTTCTGAACTACTTAGAGCCATTGTGCAGGCTATGGATGACCTGGGGTTTTATGTGTAGGAATAAAAATGAAATTCCAATAAATTTTATAGAAGACTTTCAGAAAGAGATTCCTCTGTCTTAAAGCAAACTCTTGGGCTAGTGGTCAAGATCCTATTAGAGCAAGAGAAAAGAAAGCTATGTTAGGAGAATCTTAGGATGCCTGACGAGACACTCAGCAAGGCTAAGCAAGATGAATGCCATAAAAGGGCCATTTCAAGTGACACAGCAAGTGTGAAAGTCATCATTCCCCAAAAAGTCACATTTAAGAAAAGGGATTAGGCTGTTAAGTTACTCAGTGATTTGAAAATGTTAACATTTAGTTCTCACTGTCTGTTAAATATTAACATATCTTTCTTAGAAAGCTTGGCTGGGCTTCATTGGAAGAAAGCAGGTCAAATTTACTGCACAAATTTACCTACCAGTATAAACAAAATAATCTCTAACCATTACAGAAGAGTAATCTTAGCTGAAGCGACATTTAATGTCATACATAGATGCCATTATTTCTGCAGTGAGCTAGAACAGAATTACATGTAAAGAAAACATTAGCTCAGCAGTGGCTTTTAGCCATCACATGGCACGTGAGAGCTCAGTGCTGCACTAATATTTTCTTGACATGCAAATCTGTCCTAACACATTATAGAAATAATATGGAAAACATGAGACAGGTGCTGACTACAGGTTGGGCTTTGTCATTGCAAGCCTCTAAAAAGATGAAGACAAAACTCTGAAGTTTCCACTGAGCCGTGAAATTCACTCTGCGGACATTCAGTTTTCCATCCAAATGATCCAAACAAGCAAGCTCCTAACATCCTGCAATTCCCACCAGAAGAGGTAGAAATCTGGCTCTTTCCAGACCTGGGTATCCTAAGGATGATGGGCCTCCTCAGAAATATCGGAGGGTTTATTTTGCCACTTTCATGGATGCTTTCAGTGTGAAATTTTTCTGAGAAACAAAATATGCAAGAGACAGCAGCTGTGCTAGCAAGTAAGTCCCTTTATGAAAAGGATCTGCTGTGTGCCATGTAATTCCTGCCCTGTCAATCATGGAGAATGTGCACAGAGAAGAAACCTTTCCCAATGAGCTTAAAAGTGCTGATGAAAACAGATGTGAAGTAGCACCATATGTCTCTCATTGGGTTATGGCAGCATCTTCACTCAGCTTCCGTGGGTGGGAGCCATAAAAAAGCTGCTTATTCCCTGAGAAGGTCACGTGAGTAGGTAGAAGATTAGCTATGGAATAGGGAGTGACGCTTTGTGAAGTCCCTGGAGTGCACAGCCTCCATCCACCAAGAGCCTGAAGCTCTGCCCAGCCCACCGAGCACTGGGGTGTCCTCGTCTCATCCCAGCAGGTAGAACACTTCATGCTGTCAGGTCTGCTGAGCGTGGTCTTCTGAAAGGGCAAACACAGAGGTATCCACCTCATTCCCCTCTCCCCCATGTCTTCTCACAGCAGGGAGACTCCATCCTTTGGCAGCTTACCAGGTGTGCTAAGCATCTTCCCTTTCAATGATGTGCATTACTAAAAGAACAGTTGCTCTTCTGAGTAAGCCAGCAGGGCCCTAATACACCAGACATTATATTGATACTAAATCAGAGATACCACTCACAAGCTCATAAGCTTAGGAGCTTTTAAGACAAACACAGTGGGAGTAAGGAATAAAACACATAAACACAGTTGGCATAAAGATATATATTCACAGGGCTTGCATGTATCACCATAGCCATGTGGTCATGGTTTCTGTTACACAGAGACTTCCTGATCACAGCGACAGCTTGGAAAGGGAATGAAAGCATTTTTAATTTGATTGATTTTTAGAGGAACAAATCAGGACTCTTGTTGTCAGCTTATGCCTTGGAACATCTCAAAGAGAAATAAGCAAAGGTCCCAGAGGCCCTTGGCTGACACTAACCCTATCTAAACTTGGCTCCTTTCAGGATTGCATTAACAGCCATTGTGAGTCAAACAAATAAATCCATTAAAAGAATGCCTGTCATCAGCACTGCCATTAGCTTTTTCCAAAAGTTCTTGCCATTTCGAACAGGTTAATGGAAGTCTCTTATTCTGAGACATCTACGCGGCCTGCTGAAAGAGGCAGAAGTTTCACAGTGTACCAAGTCCCTTGACTACTATTCTGTTGTACATCCCTGTGTTTCCACAGCAGCTGTGGGAAAGCCAGGAAGAGGAACACTGCAGTGTCTTGCACTGTTTTTCCAGGAAGGGGTTCTTTTCCCCACTGACATACCATTTTTCTATAGTACGTGCTTGCTTGCACAATTTCTGCCTTTCCCCCCACTTGTCTGTTGCTTTGTCTCCAGTTTTGGAGAAGTGGACAAACTGGGGAATTTAGGTCAATGACGAGGACTCACTAATGACCAGCTTTGGAATATCTTTTGCTTAAGGGGTGCAGCCAGTTTCCATGAGTGGGACAAGTCTCCTGCTGCAGAATACATCCTGGCTATCAGCTCTCCCTTGGGAAGAGCCAACAGAGCCCCCGGAATGGCAAAACTCAGTCAAGAAGCTAGTGGGAGCCGCAGCTAGTATGTATCTTATTTTAGGTGTGAAACCTCCTCAGGAGACTGGGCCGCCTTTTCAGGCTACCCGTGCCACTCAGAACTTGGGACAAAGGACCACCTTCTCACTTCCCTACACAACCAGCCTGTGTGATCAGCCAGGAGGGGAGAAATTCTCCCCCTCAGCATGAGACAGTGATGGAGGCAGGTGCCTTCCAACAGTTGCTGCCTCCTCCTGCCTCAGGTGGTTGGTGAGCAGAGGCGTCAGAGTTTCTTCCCCAAACGTGTTGGTCACTGGGGGTGTGCAGAGAGTGCTCCCCTGCGGCATTTCCAAACCACAGTGTCCCCATCCCAACAGGCTGCCTGGACAGCCCGTCCCTCCCACACAGCCTGAGCGGTGCAATCACTCGAGTGTCTCTGAAACCTTGCAAGCATCAATAAACAAGCGTGGGGTTTCTCCGGCAGCAGCCCACAGCCCGGGGAAAGCCACAGCTGCAAAAGCCCTTACGTGGAAGTTTACGCAGACCTTAAGTGGATTTGCAATTAAACAGCAAAATGTCACGTTGCTCTCATTGTCACTGCACTTCACAAGTATTCAACCACCACGGCAAGGTCACTGTTCCCCGGTGCTGTGCAGCCCACTGAGCACCAGGGCACTCCAGCGACAGGGAAAGCATTGAGCAAACTGTTTCAATAAACAGAAGCAGAGCCCCTTTCAGTCACAGAGCTGCTCCAGGTCACAGTGTCCAAAAATGTGGCCACAATACCTCCCTCCCTTTCACTTGGCAACATCATCTTCTTACTGGCCCATTTTCAGGCCTGAACACAAAGTTTCCTACCTGCAGTACAAATGGAGGACGAGTCCATGCCAGCCGGAGGGATCAGTCTGTTTCCCCGGGATGTCAGGAAGAACTACAATAGACAGCCGGACATCCCTAACAGATTTGCTAAGCCAGACAGCCTCCAAAAAGGAAGGGCAGGAGCAGGCCTGCTGTTTATCAAATCTGTAAACATGCTGTGTGAGATGTGCAGCATAGACTGTATCTGCAGCAAGAACTGCTTTCCTGCCACTTGTCATTACCTCTCCTCCAGGTACGACAGCCTCCCCTGTGCCAGCAGCACCCAGTGCAGACAGGCAGGGCTCTCTGCCTGCCCTGCCTTTATCTACCCAACCCAGAGGCACCCAGAGGCACCTTGTTGGTTTCTCTTGGCCGAGGTCTCCCAGGATTTGACTAAAAGCATGAGTTGTGGAGAGAGCTTCTCACACATTCTCCCTCATTACACAACTCATTTCCAGACCGTGTGCGTTGTTGAAAGGAAATAGTGAGTTCATGAAAACAAATGAGTGTGCAACCTGACACTGCTTCAGTAGCTGCCTTCTGCTCTCGTTATGGATTTACAAGATATTGCCAACCAGTAGACAAAGCTGGGTGTTATTTATATGAAATTTTGAATTTCTGGGCATTTGCAGATGATCCTGCTGAGAAGTTGACTATAACCTGCCAAAGTCAGTGATCAGCCCTGCATGAGACCTGTGGAGCCCAGTGGAAAGTATCATTGCAAATTAGCCTCGCTGCTCCTGCTGAGACTCCAGCACTGAAACACAAAATCAAATGCACCTCCTTGGGCTGCCTGAGACATTTTGGACCAGATCTTCACCTCGTTTAGGCTGAGTAGTCCCATGAAGCTCAGCAGTTACTCTCATCTTAGACCTGATCCGAGCTCGCTCTTATCCAGCCTTTTAGCAATACAAATGAGCCTTGCCTGTTCACTGCTGAGCCACTGGCCTGGATGAGCTCACTGGAGGCCACAGGAGGTTGTGCATAGTCAGCTTGAGGCTCCAGGAAGCTTTCCACAGGAGCATCAGGCATGTTTTTGCCCATCAATGAACTGTTTTCAGCAGCAAATCAGTGGGATCTGGCACTAGGAACAGTCATTAGCACAGAGAATGGAGCAGAGATTACTACAGCTCATGCACATAAAACCAGCAGAATTTAATCAGCAGAGGGATTGTAGCAGCTCCCAAAGGGAACATGCTGATTCATCAGTTGAGAGCCCCAAAATACAAAACTGTCTGCAAACACAATGAACTACAGACTCACAACTGCGTTAACTGCTTTTACTCAGCTGCTGCTCCATCCTGAGCAGAACCGAGCCTGGATTCTTGGAATAGGACAAAAGGAGTACCAAAGAAAAGATACTTATTTCAGCCTGCTGAGTATTTTACAAACCGCAATCTCAGTTCTTCCAAGTTTGATGCCTTCATTTAGATGCTTCCCTGCACTGGTTTTCCTTGGGTCATCGTGTTTAGCAGGAGTTTCACTACCATGTGTCTATAGGAAGTTAAACATAGTGAACCACATCACTGCAAGTTGATGGGCCTTTATTAAACTCTTGAACTAAGGAGCCACTGGGTTGTCCTGCTTGTTTCAAGGTTTGTCAGTGGGAGGCTCCAGTGCTGGGCTCAAATCAATGCAATACCTCAGAGCTGGATGACAGCAGAGACCATGTGCTGGTTGGAGAACCTCGTGATGGGTGCCCTGCATTGGGTTAAAGTGGTTCAAAGCCCTCTGGATAACTGGTGTGACAGCTCAGAGCAAAGCACGCTCTGTGTGATGCACTCAGACATGCAATGAACTCCCCTAACGACAACAAATCCCATGACTGTCTCGTGCCTTTGGAGAATGCCTCAGAGCTCTCCTCTCTGAGGAGACCTTTCTTCTCTAAGGGTAACACAACACTGATAATTTCTCTTGCCTAAAGTCCCACAACCACCTCCACAACAAAGATCCTGAAACAAACGAACTTAATATAAATACTTAATAAAAATATGCTTACCTAAAATATAAGATACCCCACAAGCAAGAAGTTTTATTCAAAAGAGGAATTACAGAAAGTCTAGAGCATGTTTCTTCTGTGTGAAAGACACAGAGACATTGTGGTGATGGGCATCACTGTAAACCTGAACAGACAGCGGGCCCACACAGTTTCAACTCCAGGGAGGAAATAAATTCTCCTTCAGGTTCATGTAAACCATGGGAAACCTCCAGCACCCAGGGAAGCTGTGCTGAGGAAAAACTGAAGCTCATAACCACATGTCAGCAGAAGGCTGCAGTCCATGGATGTATTTTAAGCACGCTGGCAGGCAGCTTTGCAGCACCAGGGAAGCTCTGCAAGGACTGTGCACAATGAAACAGGTACCACTACTCTCTCATGAGAGAATTTTCAACTAGGAACCTCTCTTCCAAGTTTGAAAGCTTTTCATGTGAGGGAAAGCAAGCACCACTGAGCAAGTGTAAAGTTTCTCTGCAGAACTCTGCTGCAACAGACCTCTGCCCTCCTGCTGCAGCTGTGCCTTGGAGCGGGGATGCCACCACCCTTCATCCCACCTCCCCAGAGGTGGTGCAAGACTCACCACTCGAGGCTTCTGCTGGTCCAGGGTCTGCAGGAAGGCCGGGGTCTGGTCCAGGGTGCGCTCGGGGTCACTGGAGATGTCCTCCTCGGACTCCTCCCAGGATGAGGAGAAGCCAGTGGATGATGCTGAGGATGATGAGAGCTTCCGGACGGGCAGGCTGCCGGGGGGCACGGCGCCCGCCTCCTCCTCCGGGCCCCCCAGGTCTGTGACGATGACGGCAGGGATGCTTCCACCCACGGCTGGGTGCTGGCCCTTAAGTCCTGTGGGGGCCACCACCACCTCCTCTTGCCGTGGTGCAGGCCCTGACTGCTCCAGGGGGCTGCTGCTCTCTGCCAGCTCCACAGCTGGGGCCACCATCGTCCCTGGCCTCCTGGAGGGCTCTGCAGTGCTCGGACGAACCTGCAAACCCCCAGCATCGGGGGGCTCGCTCTCCCCGTGGGCTCGTGGCCGGGGTCCAGTTCCAAGTCCTGCCACCGGTGCCGTGGGGCTGGCCGGACGGGGCCGGGCTAGCCGGGGGCTCCGGGGTGGCTGGGCAGCAGAGCTGTGTGCCTGGATGTGTGCCTCGAAGAGCCCTACTTTCTGGTTCACTTGCACGTTGTGCAGCTCCCGTTGAAGCTGCCGTGCCATGGGGGGTCCTGGCTGCCCCTCTTCGCCTCGGCTGCTCCGCCGCCCCCCGGGGCTGCCTGGCTGCCGCAGGGGCTCCTCCGGTGGTGGGAAGAGGAAAGCGGGGCCACAGCGCGGGGAGCGGGGCGGCACCGACGCCGGGCTGAAGACGGGGAGCGAGCGGCAGCTGCCGGGCGTCTCCGGACCCCTGGGCAGCACTTGTCCGGGAGGAGGCGGCGTTTTGCTCCCGCCGCTTGTCACCTCGCTGTTGCTATTCATCATCACCAAGCTATTGAGCGCATAGCAGTACACGGCCATAGTAGTCAGCCGGGGAGCACAGGGGGGCCGTCGCCACTGCCGCCTCGGCACTCAGGCTCTGCGGAGCTGCCCAAGGTCTCTCCACGACGGGACCAGCAGCATCGCCAGCAGGAAAAAGGGGAGCTGGGCTGGCCCTGGCCCACAGCTCCATAAAACGGGACAGCTGAGGAGAGAGAAACAGTGAGAGTAGTTCTGTGCCCTCCCTTAGCTCACCATCCAGCTGGGCACACAGAGTGCCAGACTCTTCCCTTCCTGTGTGCCCCCCTCACCTGCATGGATCCCCAGTGTGCCACCCGTGGGGACACGGCCCGGCCTGGTCATCAAAAGGATCCGAGTGAAGGGGAAGTCAGGTTTGGGGCTGTTTCCCCGCTTCCCTGCCTTCCCTGCCCCCTCTCCAGGTTGCCTGTCGACACCTCTGCAGCAGCAGTGTCTGAGAGGACACACAGCCAGCAGCCATTCCCGCAACAGAATAAGGGAATTATGGTCAACTGGTGTGAACTCAAAGCTGGCAGCTTTCAAGTGTTCACCCCAAAACCTGACATTTTCTAAAGGAAGATAAAAATTCCAAACAACTTACATTTATCACACTCGAGTCTGTCACCTATAAGCAAGACCAAGTGTCAGGAATGGATTTCTGTTATAAGATACACAGGAAGACTCTCTGCTTGCAGTTTTGTATGGTATAGGGCCACGTCTTGAGTTAGTCCCCTAAATTACCACGTGCAACAACACGGCTTTGCACGTCTTCACGAATGCCCTGCTAAATGTGCCTCTCCTGTGCACAATCTGCTGTCCGCGATATCAAGTGCTGCAACTGCCTGCAAAGTCACAGCCCAGACCCCACATGCAGAAATGTGCAGTGCTGTTTGTTCTGGTGTGTGACTGTGACTGTGAGAGAGGCTCTGCTCTCGTAGGTGGCTCTCTGTGCCCCCGTGCACTTCAGTGTGCCTTCTGTTTGCTCCATGTGCACTGGAGTTGCAGTCCCCATCCCATGCCGGGGCATGGGAACTCCTGAGATCTGCACAAACTCACTGCCCACATGAGAGTACAAACTTGTTTACACACAGTGCGCTAACTCTGCCTATGGGTGTACATGCCTCTGGAAGCACTCGTGTGTGATACTATCAGCGGTATTCCTGTGCGTCCCCCTGTGAGGCTCCTGGCAGGTAAATGCCCACAGGTCTAAGCGCAGTCCCAGCTGACGGAGTGACCAAAGGGCTTCCCACCCCTCCAGGCACTGCTTGGAGGCAGCGCGAGGATCATCAGAGCCCAGGCAGCGCGGGCAGCCACTCTCTGCAGGGATCCCCGACACAGCAACGCTCCCAGCACTCTGGTTCGGGTACGAAAGCGAGCATTGGCGCAAGGTGCTCGGCCAGAGTTTGGGTGTGGGACAGCCTGCTCGGGCCAGGGGCAGCACCCTGCCCTTCTGCCCGTCCCCAGCTTGCCCCTTCCCTCCCCGAGGGGCCTGGCTGGCCCCCGCAACGCCGCCGGCGCGGCTGCCGAGGATCCCCCGGCGGAGGAGCGGCCGCGACCCCCCCGCGCTGCCGCTTACCTGGGGTCGGGATCCGCGCCCGCCCTCAGTGCTCGCCGCCCGGTAGCGCCCGCCGG
>VWYP01021594.1:313256-367878 GCA_013400435.1 Pycnonotus jocosus
GCCGGGGGGGGGCACCCCCCGCCTTGCCCCCGCATCCCGGCCTCCCGGAGCTGCCCGCCGCTCCAGTCCTCTCCGCGGCACGGCGGTCAAGCCCGGTGGTGCCGGCAGCGCCAGCAACGCGGAGCTAAAGGCCGCCCACCTCCCCACGCACCCGGCTCGAAGGCACAGACTAACCCCGCCATTTCCCCCGGCATCCCCCTTCCCCAGGCACCACGGCTGAGTCCTGCTGCTGCTCAGCGTGTTGGTCATTCACACGAGCCTAAGGCTGGCGCAAAGCCCTCCCTGCCTTGTTGCGTGGCTTTGGGTGAGCACATCCCAAGGGAGGTAAGAAGACCCCCACATCTCTCTAGAGACAGGGTCGATGGCACTTAGACTTGCTGTGATGTTGCCCCAGGTTTGGGCAGGGCTGCAGCTAACTCGTTCAGGACTCTGTCCATCCTTTTTGATTCCCAGAGGGACACAGCACTTTTTTAGCTCCTGGAGCCCCCAAGGCTTGCGTCCTGCTTGGCAGGAGAAACAGGCTCTTGGCTGTGATACAACCTGAGTTCTGTGTCAAGATAACTCATTGGAAATAGTTGTCTGTACGTCAGCACTTTAGGAGAGCAGGCTCTTCGATTCACTGTCAAAGCAGTAGTCAAGGTCAAACCCAGATGGCAGTTTTGGGGTTGGTCTGGACTGGCCAAAAGAACCACCCCCCCCACCCCCCAAAACAAAAACAAAAACAAAAAAACCAAAAAAACCAAAACAACAACCCCCCAAAAAAACCAACCCGAAAGAACAACACAGCAATTTGCCTCTGCTAGGATTTCACAGCTAGGAATTTCCCCTAGAGAGGGAAATTGATGTCACAGCAGATCAGCTTTTCTGTAATTAAGACATAACCTCTAGAGAATAAACGGGGGCAGAGAGGTCTCTGAATTGGCAGAAGGTGTGGACTACCAATCCCACAGGCAGGCAGACAGAGACACCCAAAATGAGCTTATGTTTGTTTTTCCACTAAGAGAAACACTATTTTGAATTCAGCGCAGGAAAAGAAATTTATAGACTTTTTCCACTCCAATTCATTTCCTTATAGTCTGTGCTTAGTTGGGAACTAGTCGTCGTGAAATAAAGTATGAGGTCAATCCCTGCAAGAAAAGTGACCCTGCTCAGTGAAGTGGCACTATTCATGGCATAAGCTTGCCCCCGTGTGCACATGTCTGCAGATTCTGGTCATCTGTTGGTCACCTTCTCTCATGTCTGCATGCACATGTCAAAAAGTAGGAGCATTTGATAGAAAGAATAAATCCAGGAATACAGGCAGATAAACAGGTACATTCTTTGTTTTTTAAACAGCTGCACTATGCTATGCTGGTAACATCTGCAAATACTTGGAAGCATTACTGCACATCTGTGTGTGGAAATTTTAACCAATCTTTGGGATGGTTCAAGAATATTTACACCACTGTAACGACAATGTGTGCTTAAAGTCCCACCCTTTCTTAAGTCCCACAAATTCAAACACCATCAAAAATTCATCCTATCAGAATAGGACAAAAGAGTGGTGAATTTGCTATGCCACATTTACAGATACAAAACTCCCTCAAGAGAGACCTGGTCTTACAATGCAGCAGCAATTTTGTCAAGTAACAGAGCAAGAGCTGTTCTGTGGACATTATATACAATGACAAGTTCTATTTATAAAGGAAGGGGCTAATAAAAGTGCAAAGAGGAAAAGAAAGTCTAGGGATAAGTCTTTGAGTGTTCAGAACCAGTAGGTACATGAGGGAAATAATTGTTTCCAGATCGGAGCCAGGCAGCAGTCCACATTGTGTAGTGAAGAAAGAGCAGGCAGCTTTCGGCACACTTGTTTCCAATCAAATGGAAACCAAGTGTTTGAGGTTAGCCTAAATGGAAAACATACAGGTTGCTAGTCCAATCCAGAGACAAGGATGGAAGCAAGAAAAGAGAAAAGTTGCTTTCACAGACACAGACCCTGGTCACTACAGTACTGCTGTAGTTACTTGGTGTTGCTGAGGAGCTTTCTCTGTGGCTTTGGCAGTGCTATACAAAGAGGACAAAAAGATCGTTCCACTCTGACTCTCTCAGCATACATACTTCAAGTAGAACTCCAGTGTTGGGTGTTAAAAGATCTTTCTTTTCCTTAAGCTATGTTCTTCATTTAAAGTTATACTTCCTGCTTCCAAAGAAAATCATTACAGTGCTTAAGGACACAGAAACAGGCTGGGTTAGGGCAAACAGTTGATCCAGCCAACTTTTGTCTTGTCCTTATTCAAGGGAGTGGAGCCATCAAAATGAACAGGATCTTCCACTTATGAAGGGCACATATCCACTGCAGAATGTACTTTGAAATACAGTGAGGGCATGGAGCTGTCCTGTGTGACATCTCCCACTGACACACTGGCTAGAGGCACTTAGGGAAAGAAATACCACAGCTGTCAAAGTTAATGGTCTCCCAGCAGCTCTGTGAACTCGGAGACATGCTAATTATCATGCTTCATGGAAAATTAGTTGTCCAGCATGTGCTCACTGTGCCCCAGGAGCAGCATGGGTGGCCCTGCTGGGCTACAGCTGCTGTGCCCCCGGGCCCAGGGCTGCTGCCCACCGTGGGTTGGCTTTTTGTGGGAGTGATGGGACAGCCCTGCCGTGTGGGATCCAGTGAGAGGAACAGGAGACCAGTACAGTGCTGGTGACCCTCTCAAGCACAGGTAGAGATGTCCTTTGCCATTTTATACACCCTCTTCCCATGGAGTTGAGGTCTTGGTTCGCATGTACTGAATTGAAGAAGAACATCTTCCTCAATCCAAACCACAGGCAAAAAACCCAAATCTAAAACACTTACTGAAACAAAATCCTTTACTGCAGAAATACCTCCTTCTGTGGAGAGAGGAGAATACTTGCATGGTCAGTACTGGTCATTGGAATCATTTGAATCCTTGAAGACACATAATTAATATGGTGTAGGGTAAAAGCTAGAACAGGACAGAAGCTAGAACAGGACAGAATGGACCACAATCTACTTAGTATCAATCCAGTTGTAAAAACAAAACAGAAAAAAATCATAACAATTTAATCAAAAACAACTACAATCCTCAAGTACCCCCCTCATTCCATTCTTCCTTTATTATAAGATTAATTTTTAAAATTATTACTCCCTGTCATGTTTTGGATGGCTGGGCAAGACAGCCCTCCCTGTGTTTCAAAGATGAGTTGTCTAAACTGTCACTGTTCATCTCATCCAGCATCAGGAGGACTGTCAGCACCCTTGCAGTGGAAGTCAGTATCTGACAGCATTTCCTCACCAATGAGTTGAATTTTAGACTTATACAAAATACAAAAAATAAATGGATAAATGCAGAGTAATTATACAGTCAACAGATTGACTTTGTGTTCATGCCAGCATGACAGAGAATAAATCTGGCTAGTATTTTACAAGAAAAAGAGCCACACAAGACACAAGCAAAAACACAACACTGAATTATTTACTGAGAATTGTCTCTGTTCAAGCAGGTGGCTGTCACAGGCACGGCACACATCTGCCCTGTCTGGGCTGGCAGAGGAAACAGAGGCCTGAGAAAAGTCCTCTGGATGCTTATCTTGCACCGGCCCCTTTGCCTTCCTTCAGTGGTAAAACAGGTCAGAAAGAAGCTGATTTTCCCTGCTCTCAGTGACCTCTGAGCTGGGTTATCCAGACATTTTCTCCCTTCCCACTATCCCACAAGAACAAACATAATACAGAATTAAGCAGTGACTGGTTAATATTCTCTGTGCCAGCTCCTGTTCAGGGAACAAGAACACAGGGCTCTGTAAAGACACCTGTAGCTAGCTAGTCACTGTGATTTAGGGCAGCCTGTGTGCTGCATCTACATCTGCCTGAGCTTGTACGTCCTCCCAGAGCACAAAGGAACCAGTTTTGCTCCCTGGGAGCCTCCTCCACACATTCCTGGCTGCACCTCGCCCTGTGCTGCACCAACACCTACGGCTTGGCACAGCCAGGAAAGGCAGCCAAAGACCTGGGTGATCCATTCCAGGCTCTGCCCCTGCTGGGCCATGAGGCTTGAGCAATGAGGTGATTGCCCACCTGCAGAACAGGCAGGATGGACTGAGATATCCTGTGTCTTCTGGGCACTTTGTGCCTGTGACCTGCCTGAAGGCTGTTGCACATCTGGGGGCCTTGAAGGAAGGGATATGTACATCCCACTCACCCGTGCCCAGCACACATCTGCAGAGCTTTAGCACTGAGCTAAGAACATCAGTTTGCCACACAGGCTTCAGGATTTGCAGCTGGACTTTGAAGAACTGTTACAGAGCTCAAAAGATTGAGATGAATGTATGGAAAATATTATGCATAGTGCATTACTCTAACAAGGAGTTATGTACACACAGTATAGGCAAGAATGTTTAGGAACTCTTGAACAAACACAGGATACAACATTTCCTCTTGATGCAATGTATATATGGCTGTGGTACTTCTCCCTCAACTGGTAAACTCCCCAGGGTGAAGATGTGAAGGTCTGACATGAAAGCCTGGTTTTCTGTCTGGGTACGGCCAGCAGTTTCAGTGCCACCCTTCCTGTTTTTTGTGGATTTCAGGGAAGAGCCCAGCTTTGCAGTTGGTGTGTGCCACAGCTGTGGTCCTCTGTGCTGCAGCAGGGCTTTACACAGGTACTTTGGCTCACAGTTGCCATTTGCAGATGATAGGAATATAAACATGTGCATGTTTGGGGACTAACCCATGATTCAGCATAAATGTTTCCTTTCTTTTTGCACAGACCGAACTACAGGCAGTAGAGGCACATCAAATAAGTATTGTTGAGTTTTTCTGACATTCAGTAAAACTAAACCCATAAAGGGGAATCCTTCCTCATTGGGGCTTAAGGCTACAAAAAGTTGTACCCAAGTCTGTTGCTGAGGGAATAAAACAATTAGAACTCAAATACTGCTTTGTTATCTGAAGAAGGTTTTCCTATTCATGGGCCACAATTATTCCACTAGACTGTGACCACACAGCCATAATTGTGCAGCTTTGCATTTATTTGAGATAGCTATGATCATGGCAGGAAAAAGACAAGTTGTTTTCCAAGTGAGCAGTGTGTGTCACATAGACTTTTTTGGAATCAGTAGTATATGAAGGGGCTGTGAAATTCCACTGCACCTTTTAGGGATGAGATGAGCATGGAATCACAAGAAATGCTGTCCAACTTTCCACTGTGCAATGAGTGATATCTGTGTTTTGAAGAACTGGGAGAGAGAGGGCACTGAAGAAGACATGATTAATTATTTTAAAGTTCATACTGAGCTGTAGCCATTTAATTTAAAATAAAGCATTTTAGTTTTCTCCAGGAATCTATTTTGCTTGCAGTATAATTATTTTAAGGACTTACCATAATATTTCTATGATGGACAGATGTTTATCTTTGTTCCTATGCCTTTGAAAGGAAAAAAAAAAGCTGAACTTTGAATGAGTGCAGCACAGTCAAATAAACTAGCAGGTCTAGGTTGATTCTTCATAACTTTAAATATCTAAAGCAATAGAGTTATGAAAATATTCCTAAATGATGTTGCCAGACAGCAGAGTGTTATCTGTGCTGTTTTCTGTATGCAGCACTGTTCATTGCTATGCAACAAATCGCAAAGGTCAGCAGACCCTGACCCTGAAAAGCAGCTGTGTTATAGCAGGCACTGGAAAACACCAGTCCTTGCACATAAAATTGCTTCAAGCAAGAACATCTTTCCCAGAAAGACTGAGGTCTGCATGCTGGATCATGCTTTTCCTCTGAACAGCTAGAGGTAAGTAAAGCCCTTATGGAAAGAGCAGCATACATGTCCACCTAGGATATTTTCAGAACTGTCACAAGTTTCTATACAAACATCCATACACTCAAATATGCCCAGGCATAATAAGGGAGCACTTTAATAGCACCAAGAGCAGCTTCTTCAGCTGTAACTAACACTAGTCAGAGCTTTATTTCCCTGCTGCCCCAGCTCTGGAGATAACCACTCTTGGAGCACTGTGGAGACATCCACTCCTGGAGCTATGAACTGCTCTCTGAGCTGCCTCCCCAGTTCTGGAGCAGCAAATTGAGCAATGCAGCATAGTCTCCTTTGCTGTGCTCCCAGCACAAGCCTCCCTCTTGTGCTGCCCTTCCTCCTCCCTCAGGTATTTCCAGGTTGTTCCTGGATCAGCAGAGTTATTTATCCCTGAGAGGGCACTTGTGTAAGATTTTTAAATCACCACTGCAGAGTTTCAGGTCTTTGGCATTTCCCACTCCACTGCCATGAGCTCTCTAATACCAGGCAACACTACAGCTTGAGTTTTCACCTCTGTGTGACTAAACTGAAGAATTTAAACCCGTGTTTAGATGCCTGAGTAAGAAAAGAGATGTCAAGAGCTGGGATGCTCCCTCATACACCATGAAGGTTGCCACTCTTCACTACCCTCTGTGCTTCAAAAGAGGAGTTTCCAATCCTTCTTTTCCTTTGCAAAAGGTGAAAGATAGTTCATGGTCTGGCTGCTTGAAATTAGGACACTAAAGACACACTACAGCTGGGGAAGATGAAGAACTGGCCAAGAGGGGAGATATTAACCATTCATTTCCTATCTTGCTGAATGGGGTTGACGAGCTAGACCGCAGCATTAATGGGTCCTAAATGTTATGTATTTTCTCCCCACTTCCTGCTGGATGGGGACTGATACCATGGAGTTCCAGCTGGCTGCTCTTTTCTTCCCAGGAGAATTCATGTATTTGCTTAAGTAACTTAGATGCAAAAACAAGTAGGGAAAACGAGAGATGTAAGGGCCTGCAGGTCCTCAGTAGAAATGCTCTGTTTACTTCTCACTTGTTTTTCACTCCTTTTCCATTCTTTGCTTTCCTCCTTTCTGGGCACACCTATAGTGCCTGTAGCCCTTGATGTCTGAATCAGATTCTCCCATAATCCTTGACAGCAGCATTCCAGACTGGATTAGGTAGGACTTCAGGCTGGCCCGAGCCAGGCAGAGCTGGCAGAAGGTGGAGGTACAGAGGGGCACAGCAGAGAGGCTCAGCTCCTCCCTGGTGGGGAGTCCCCACAGCTCCCTCCAGCTGGGCCTGCACCCACACTTTGGCCACTCTGCCCACAGGCTTCTGCCTTTGGCAAAGAGCAGGACTTGTCTGGTGAGCAGGACAGAAAGACGCCAGCCAGGACAGAAAGAGCATGGAAATGGGAGAACCAGGAGAGCTGGTGAGGCTCTGCTGGCTCCAGAGACAGCTTCGCCCTCAGAGATGGTGGCTTCTTCAATGTCTCTTCGCCCTTTATGGACACAGTGTGCACCCCCAGCTGGAGACACTGGAAAAGCTGGCAGCTGTTGTGGTCTTCTCTCCACTGGGAACAAACTGAAACTGGTTTTTTTCATGGCTGTTTTATGAGGAGCGGGAAGAGAGCACCCGGACAGAGCACTAGGATTAACTTTACAAATGTGTCTCCCTCTGACAAAATGTTTGAGCTTTGCCAGTTCCTTTACGTTCTCTCCCACTGGCTGAGGACAGCCTTGTCCTGAATAGGAAAACGGGAACAGTGCAAGAGCACAGATGTCTGACATCTTCCTGTCTTCTGGCTCAGAGAGAGGGAGATTAATAAAAGCTGCCAGAGAAATGCCTTGGAATAACCCTTTCTGGTAGGAGACACAGTATCCTGGAAACACTCATCCTTTGGCAGAGACACGCACTTCATTCCTTAGCTACACAAGCAAATTTCTTTAACTCTTCTCAAGATCATTTTTGGACTGGATTGCAAGTGTTTTATCTTAAAACAAAAACAAACAAACAAAAATACAACAAAAAAACCCAAACCACTTTGTTTCTTTTTGTTTTACATATGGACAGTCGCATTTCCTAAAAGGAACAAAATGTTGAGACAATGAAATATTTTCCTTTCTTACAGCCCTATCTTTCATTAAGAGACAGTTTGCCTAACATCTCTTCTTCCCTGTTAAGATGATGGATGGGGCTGAACAAGACTTACAGGATCCCGTGAGGTGCCATGTGCGTCACCAGCAACAGTGGTCATCAGGGAATGATCTACCATTTCAATTGTTTCAAGGAGAGATGAAGAGGAAAATGGAGCAGGCTGAGATTTATTACAGTGGATGGAACAGACTTTGAAGTTATACTAATGGAAATTTGGATTATTTGCAGGAACAGATCCTATGAGAGACTGTTGAGTTAGGCAGGGCCCCAGTTTTGGAGGAAACATCACATGAGTGTACTCAGAAACCTCCAAGAATGACAGCTGGAGGCTGCCTTAGCAATCTAGAAAGTTGTGCATCAGTGGTGAATCAGAGAACGAAGTTCATCACCACTGCTCTGCTCAACAAGCTGGGCCCAGCTCTCCCCTGGATGTCACTCCATTGTAGTTGCTGGAAGGATACTGGAAGGGACTTCAGAATATCAGGTGAAACTCTGGTCTTCTACAAATCAGCTTCCATTTTGCTGCAGAAGGCTTTTATTTGCACACTTGAGACCACCAGAGAGGAGGACATGAACCCAAACAACTAACAAAAGGCCAGCCATCAGATTTACTGCCTAAACAGTGATCTCACCCATATTTTTACATGGCCTCTTACACTTCCCAACTCCTAACCTGAAAGCCCTGAAGTACCTGCACTGTCACTTTCCCATCCTTTCCCAGGGAAATCAACCTGGATTGAAAGTGACAAGTATACACAAGTTCTGTGAACTCTTAAGAACATTTCTGAAAGCTGAGCCAAGGAGAAGGAGAGACAAAATGCCCTTGTTATTGGGAGTGGTAAGTGCCCTAGGAAGCCTCCCTGAAATTCTTGACCCCTGAAATGCTTGACACACCAGCAACTCTTTCTCTGCTCATTGTCACTGAAACTTCTAAATTGTCAGTGTTTTAATGTCCCCTCCATGCCATTTTCTCACCTCCATCTAGCTCACGGACAGTTCTGCTCATGGAGAAACCTGTAGTAATTCCATGGAAGCAAAAAGACTGAATCTGATAGGAGTGCAATCAGACCATGAGGATTTAGTAGCAAATTTTACATGGAAAGAGAGAATTGGGGGTTGGGACTGTTTTAAAATAAATTGTTTGACCAAACACTTGGTAAGTTCTTTCTTCTTTGTTCCTTTCTGGACACAGTTATTTGCCCTAGTAGTGAGATTCACACTCTTTCATGTCCAAGCTAATTTCTTTCAGAAGATTAATCAGCAGCTGGAGGCAGGTAATATCATGGACTTTGACATTAGACTGTCAACAAATATTACATTTCTCTCTCTCGCTCTCTTTTTTTTTTTTTTAAAAAAAAAAAAAAAAAACAAAAAAAACCACCCCTAAATAGCTGCAATGATGGCTTTGCTGGCTGGTGGCCAGCTGAGTCTCTCCACAGAAATGTAACACTCCTTGCCTCAGTTTTCCCATATTCCCAACTTGTTTGCTCTCTGATGGAAAACTTGACTTCCATGGCAAGATGCTTAGTAGCACCTACAGTTGCAATGCATCCAAGAAAAATATACTGCAAGGACCAGGGGAGTCCTTATAGCCATGACAAAACAAGGGTTCATTCCTTTTCCTTTAGAGGGAAAGTAGTGCTGGGGCAGCTTCCATGTCCTAAGGTAATTGAACAGATAAATTTTCATTTCAAATAGAAGATGGATGGAAGGAGGTAGGAGTCCCTCAGATGCAAGCTCTCAATATGAACATACATTTCAATTGCATTTACAAAGAAATAAAATGTGTCTCAGCTTTTGGACATCCAGAAAAAGGATGATGATGCTTGCAGGAAGAGTGCAGGACAATTTTCCATTGAAGAAATTTGCCTGATAGTTGTTGAGAGATGTCATCTAGGTTTATCAGAGACAGATAATGCCTGAAGTCAGCACTGCACTTCATTCCCCGTTAAAAATCTTCAATCTCTGTTAAAATTAACGACACTCATTTTTTCTCCCTCAAAACTATACTCTCCCACTCTTAATGCTTAAATGATTCTCAGAGGGGTCTTTCTTTTTCCTCAAGCTTGGGATGAATGGTACCATTTGCCTGGTACAGTGAGTTGTAAAAAGGGAAGGTTGGGCCTTGAATTATCTAAAAGCTTCAGGGGGTTTGTCAAGTTCTCTCTCAAACAAGGTACTGGTTTAAAAAGCCCACACCTGGCCTAACCTGCTCTCAGTGATAAATTCTGTCTTTGGGAAAGTAGTCTTGATGGGTTGGTTTTGGAGTAATTTTCATTTTCATTTTCAAAATGTGAACAACACATTTGTGAACATAAATGTTGATGAGTTTTGGTTGATTTAGTTTAATTGAGACATTAGCTGCACTGCAGGCAAATGGATCTGGAATAGCTGCTAGAGCACTCAGTTTTCCAAATCATTACAGAAGGATGAGATTACAGTCAAATATTTTATGTTAATATGCTTAAGCACTTAAAATTTTGGAAGCTTTTTCATCAATAAGTACAAAATTATTGCAGCAATTCTGAGTATCAGCAGGGTTTGAAAGCCTTTAATTAATTTTGCTTACATTTGAAAAAAATCGGAATGATTTCAGAATAACAAACCAGATCAATCCCTGGGAAGACTCACTTAAAGTGGATTACATCCCACCTGAAATAAGTTTTGTCTCTTTCTCTGTCACTTAGATAATCCACTAAAAATACCCAAAAGGCTAACAATTGTAGCTGGAAATACAAAATATAGTCTGCATATTACCCTGTTATGTCCAAAGAAAAATACCTATTGATTTGAATAGGCTACAGATCAGGTCTTATACTGTACACCTAAATTAAGAATTCATCTATCTCTGGGAAAGAAACTTACCAAGTTTTCTCTTCCAGAATTCAGTTCAAAATCCCTTCTGTTTCTGAGGAAGTACTTTTTTCCACATTTCCTATTTTCACTTGTACTATTCAAAGATCGAAAGTGAGGATTTACATACAAGGTGCTAAATAATCTGCTGAATTCAAATCAGTTTCCACTGGGTAGATATAATTTTTTCCATTCACATTTAAGGTAAGCACACTGGACCAGCCTTTCTTTTAACAAGCTGTTGCAATGTAAACAGGATGAATGAATAGGTAACTCTCTGCAGATGGAAGAGCTCTGAGCATTTGGCATTTGGGAGGCCAGTCCTGCCCATGGCACAAGTCAGAAAATGGAGGGCAACAGCACTGACAGTGATGTCCAACACAGTGCAGGGAAGCAGCAGCAGAGAAAGCAATAAGGGTTTTCCTGCCCACAAGCCCAAGGCAGGGCCACCCTGGGGTCTCAGGACTGCATTGATGGCCTTGGCTCTTGTATTTAGTGGGAAGTAAATAGCTAAAAATAGCTAAAGCCTTTTTTTCCTCATTCCTATTCTCTCATGGTTATGTTTGCATGATGAACTTCAGTGAAGCCAACACACTGGGTAGGTTACTTGTACTTGTCCAATGAGTGGCTGTTCTTTGACACAGTTACTGTCTGAGCTCTTGTGGAAGTAATTTATCTGCAGCTGTCTTGGCTCAGCTTGGCCCTGCCACAGTTTCTCAGCCTGCATGGGGAGCCTGTGTTTTCCACCATATCCTCTCCCTGCAGGTGAACAGCAAAGTCCAGACAATTTGCTCTGTGTGTCTATCTGGGCCAGCTTCCATGGTACTCAGGCAGCTCAAGGAGACCCTTCTTGCTTTGCCCAAACTACCAGCTTCTAGCTCTGCCTATAATATTCCAGTACTTCTTGGGCTCACATTCATTGTCCTCACACTGCTGTTAGTGTTTTGTAAAACTCATAGAGTCGGACCCAAATGCTGAAGGGAAGAGAATCACTGACTCCTACAGGCACTGAATCAAATTTTTCCTTTACTGAAAGACAAGCAGTCTTGCAGAGAGGGTTGAATCCAAAAGCTCAGTGGAGCATCATTGGTTTTCCTGTTTGGGTTCCTGAAGGGTAAATATCAAATAAAAGCATATGAAACCAACCCAAGAAAGGGTTGGAATGAGTAGCTTCTGTCTATTTCATTTTGAAAATGTACTTAGGCAACCTTTTATTTACAGTTAATCCTATGGGGCAGCCACTGAGACACTGCTGAAAGTTAAGAGCATCACCTCAGTACCTGAAACAGTCCTAATGAAACCACAGATCTGGGTTATTCCACAGAAGAAATGGAGAGACATAGAAACCGGATTTCTGTTTTCTATTAGCATTATTTCTTTTAGCTGGAGAACCCAAGGTAAATAGAGGAGGCCAGGAGGTGCCAGCCAGGGTACCACATGGAGAAGGGGAAGCCATGCCTAGAGGAGAAGCAGCCCCACAAGCACAGCAGTGGGGCAGTGGCTTGCAGCTCCAGCCCTGCTGCTCAAAGCTCTTTGCCCAAGCAGTGGAGCAGGAGCTTCACCTCAAGAACAACAAGTGTACAAACATTTCTGCATAGGTGAAAGATGCCCAGCTGAAAAAGTTCAAGTTTGGGGCACTGCTATTCCTAATATTTTCCCTCTTCCCCCTCGGGGAACAACTCCCAGAGGCAATTGGATGCAGCACTGACCTTTCAGGACTTATGAAATGCAAATACAGCTTTATTTGCTTCCTGACCCTTCACTCAAAACATCTGCGGCTTTATAAATGAAAAGCAACCACTGTGATTTAGCAACTTCTTCTGCCTCTGCCTCATTTTGCCAAAAGACAGAGGCCACGCTGTGATGTGACCACGGGTGTTGTGGTGACATTTGAGAACGATCACTTGGGCTCTCCAGGCAGCTGGCACCACGGCTTTTCAGCTTGCATCTTGTCAAGCAGGACAAAGCCTGGCTGGTCAGGTACAGGGCCACAGTTGGAGATTTTAGTCAAACAGAGAAAATAGATTGAAAATGGAACCTTCTCCCTCAGAAACATCTTGAGTTTCTGTTCCAGACAAGACAGCTGAGTTGGCCGTCTCAACTTCTCTTGTCCCTCCAGTATGTGACAGAAAAGCTGCTGCTGCTTCTTCTTTTTCACCTCTATTAGAAGAGAAAGCTGATCAAGTTTTGCCAGATCAACCCTGGGCCAATACCATAGGTGCTAATTTTCTTGAGGAGAGCTCTACCAAAGTATTTCATCCCTCTTCTTCCTGAAGAGTCTCTGGAAATTTGTTGGAAGCAACTGATTCCAGTCAGTTTGGTGGGGTGATGCTGGAAACTGCATAGTGGTTGCTGAAGGATCCTTGAAAAATAAAGGACTTCAGCAAATTCTTGAAACTGAGTCCATGCAAATGTTCATTTGTCAACCTACTCTTCATGCACTCAGCAAAATGGAAAGGGATTCTCTGCCTCATCTGACAAACTTCAAGCACTAGCAGCAGCAGGTTGTGCTTTTGGCAGGGTAAATCAGTTCCCTTGCACATGAAAGAACTCTCAGGATGTCTGGTAGGACAGATGTAGGTACATATACAGTAAGCCTTTACACGGTAGGAGATGAGGATGGTAAGGAATGTCCTGATTTTGCTTCTCAGGTTATTCTCAGCAAGTCTTGACGCAGTATTTCTTAGCAGCAGAAATACTGAAAAAATAGGTTTTGGTTATTTCTGATTACCTGAAGCCCAGGAAGTGGAAAGATAGTGTCATCATATTGTGCTTTTTTTGTACTTGATCCATATCTTGCTGTACCAAAAATTTGTATTTTCTTGTGGCATCTGCTGAATGCTGACAAGATAGGTGTTAGCATCATGTTAGTACCTACAATTTCATTTCGCATTGAAGTGGCTGAAAACAACTAATATTTGTGTTTCTACATCAATTTTGATGCTCTGGAGAATTCTACATTCTTTGCTCCCAAATGACAAATGCACAAGGAGGGTTATGACTTAACAGAACTGTATTGTAACATTTTATTCAGCCTCAACTTTAGATTTAAAATGCCCCTATGAGACCTTTTTAATCTTCACCTTTGTCTTTTTTTGAACCAAATTCTTAGTTATCATAGCTTTGTCTTTCTTGGTTTGGAAGTTATGACAACTAACTTGTCTCCTCTGCATATTTTTGGTACTCTTCCATTATGACCCCTATTTCAAGAGAGATGACATCACCTGCCATGAACCTGTAAGTTGTGTAAAAAACAGCAGGTGATGCACTCTCACCAGACCCAAGTTTGAAGGAAGGCTGCCTGAGGAGAAGTTCAGACACGCACCCTGTGGTAGGAGCAGCTTCTGCAGAGGAGAATGATCCCTTATCACCATGACTCTGCAGACAGGCTCTGCAGAGTCAGTGTAAACTCCATCTGATACTTCACCACACAATAATAACTCTTTTCTAGTTGGTTTGCCCTGTGTCTCCAGTCTCTACACCCCGAGGGGCTGCTTTCAGAGAGATGAACTGGCTTGTCCCAGCCCAGGAAAGCCAAAAGCCCCAGGCACCAGCCATGTGCTCAGCAAAACCCAGAAAAAGGGCAGCAAGTGGATAATCCAGGAGCTGCACCAGCAGCAAAGGCCTTTCCCATAAAATACATCACTCATATTTCCTGGTGAGTCAACCCTCCTTCCTCCCCTCAGGTCAGACTAAGGGAGAGTGCAAGGAACAGGTTTGGGGTTTTCCTGTCCATCCTACATTACGTGGGGATGTAATGACAGCATTGCAGCTGGCAAAGCTGTAAGCTGTCCTACAGGAGTCACACACCGTCCTTCCTGTCTCCGTGGTGAGTGGATGTGCTTTTACGGCACACTGGAAATGACACAGTCCAGTGCTCAGTGACTGCTGAATGCTCAACAATGGCATCAGTCAGGGACTCTGGGATTTGCCAGAACAAGTGCTGTTCAGGAAGCAATTCCCTTTCCAGTCCTTCCCTCCCTTTGTTCCCTTTAACTTCTTGCTTTTCTCCCCATTTTTCCTTCTTTCTTCTTTCATTCTCTCCCTCCTCTTTCTCTCCCTCCTTCTGGAGAACAGCTCATACTATTGTTTATCACCATATAATATTGCTGGCCATCAGGAAACTTTGGAAACCAAGGAAAACAGAGACCTTGTGACAAAACTCAAGTGAACAATGGCTTCAAGGGCACTCAGCTCTTGGCAGCAGGAGCACCATGGTGAGCTCAGCATCTGGCAGGACAGGCCCTGAATTAGGATGGCAAGAGGACAAGGAAGCACAGAAGAACATTAGGAAAAGATGAAGAAAGATGCATTACTTTCTGGAATGAGATGGGCAATGCAACCCTGCAGGTATTCGTTTAGAATTTTATGTTGCACCATGATCCATATTCAAAAGTTTGATGTGTTTTCTCAGAACATATGTCATAAATGGGACTGCAGACTTCTGAAAAAGTGTTAATTTTGAAGGCAGCGGAGTTAAAAGTTTCTATATTATCAATTCTTTGTCCCAGCTGCCATTCTTTCTTTCACTTTTTAGCTCTTCTTTCTCCAGTGCTGAGGATTGGTCAGCTCATGCAGTGGTTAGAGTCCATCTGACAATTTGCAGACACTAATGAAGGTGTTTGGGTTCATTGCTGTGTATGTTTGAGTAGCTATTCTTTATGATTCAGTTTTCCTTCCATGAGTCAACTTATCCTTGTTTCAGACTTCACAAGAACCATTTTACAGCAATAAGCCTCCTATCACTGTAAGTCCTTCTATAAAGGTACACAGGAGGCTGGTGTAATTGGTATGCTCTTTCCACTATTATAGATTTATTTCAATGGGAGATTCTATCCTATTTATAGAAATCGATTGAATAGTTCAAATAAACCACAAACAGTAATAAGGGATGCTGACAACTGACCTCTTTTGGCACGTGTTTAGAGTGATTAGCTGTCCATCAGCTTTGCAGTATAGCTTGGCTGAACCAAAAATTATGTTGTTAATGTAGAAAGGAAGAATTTCAGCAAAGTTCCTTCACAGAGTAACTATGTCAGAAATGTATTGACTTTACAACAAGATCAAAATACATCACAACATTAGACAGAGTTCCTCCCTTTGACTAAATCTGGTGGATGTAAAACAGCTTTGAGAAGATGCTTCTGTGAGAAATGAGAGATGTGGGTCACATCCTTTCAGATGTGGGTTTTACACTGCCTACATGACTGCTTGTGTTTGCAGAAGAGGTGGCCACTACCACCAGCTATTTTATAATGTTAATCTACTATTTAACTTTTTTTTTTTTCCACTATAAGAAGGAAGGATTTAGTTTTGGGTTGCGTAAAGTAAGTTCCACAAAGCAGAGCAACATTTTATAGTTTCTCCTGTGAATGCAAATACAACCCATATATCTCTACTATGGATCAGTTCAAACCAATTTCAATCCAACCCTGATTTATTTGGCTCAGCTACTCAACTCAAAATTTATTCAAATAAGCTTATGAGTCAGAATCTCATAAACATAAGAGAAAAACATGAGTATATAACATTCAGGAGTCTCTCTGCACAACAGTTTACTCTCCAAGTCAGGTGTCAGAAAGGTTCTTATCTCTATGAATATTTAGTAAGTCTGTGCAGGAATTGGGAAGTCAGCCTGGACTATGAGTATTCTAAATTCAGTGCCCAAGCCAGAAGCTCTTCTTTCCTTGCTGCTCAAATTTCCAACTTCCACCTCCTTTCTGCAGCAAAGCTACTCTGGTTCTGGTGGTTCAAGGCTCTCACAGGGCTGATTCCCTTAGTGTGCACAGGGTAGCTCTTCAGAAGCCATTAGACATATTAGCTCAGCACTGGGATTAGAGTTAAACAGAAGTTCTGCGTTCAGACAGAAGCTCTAGAGCAGGAACAAGTTCATCTTTTCAAGGTCTAGGAGCACTCCTCTGCCATCACCTACCGAGTGCATTTGCTGTGGCACTGGCTGTTTTAACTGCAGCTTGGGATCTGAGGGCTAGACTTGATTCAGCACTCACAGGGAATCTTCCCTGAATAAGCTGAGTAGGCGTTGAGTTTATAAGAAGTGTCACAGTGGCTGTCTGAGACAAGAAACTAAGAGGTGAAATGTTTTAACAGGTTTCTAATGTAGCTGCACTGGGTGGAAAAAGTAAATGCATCTCAAGTTGTTATGGAACCTCCTGTATACATGTTGCAATAAACAGGGGTGTGAAAAGCTCTGAGAAAGACACAGGAGACAGAAATGCAGATTAGGGAGGAAAGCAGAGGTGGGTAAGAAATTATCTAAGTGTTGTCATTGTGTGCAGTACAGTGGGCATTGCTCATCTCCATGAACAGCATAGCACTTTGCTATCCCCTCCCTCCCTGGAGGGGCTGCATCCAGGCACCTCTCACTTGGGGAATATCATCTTTCCCATGCAGATGGGAAAACCAAGGCAGGGAAAGGTCAAGACAACATTTTAAAAACTGATTTTCAGTGGCTTGATTTCTGCATGTCTAAAAGGAAACCAGTCTTATTTCCTTAATGAAAGCCATGACTTTCATGAACCCCATGACCTTCACGAACCTCATGACTTGCACAAGTGTGGGCTATTGTCTGCTCAGCACACATAAAAACAAGGTCCAAGGTGTCTCAGATTCAGCATTTGAGATGAGTACATTGGACATTGGTCTCTTAAATGCTACTGTAGCTCATACAGAAAGTTACCACAATTAAAGTTTCCTTTTCTAATATAGTGAAGTAATCTTCTTTTTAAATAATATATCTGATTTGGGTGTTACTTATCACAGCTTTTGTATTCACATTGTAATACAAGTTGTCTACAAATAACATGGAGGTATCTATGGAGTTGCATTTGCTTTTTCCTGACATTTTTATGAGTAAACTCATCTGACTTCATAGGGTAGATGAGGAAACGGCATCTTCCCTACATGCCATGAAGAACTGTAATTTTTTCTTTTGGGTGGGGGTATTGCAGCTCCCCTGACAGCACTACACCCACCCTCTGTCTTGCTGAGTTTTACACTGCCTTCAGTGACAGCACAGATGCTGGAGTTGAGCTGCTTGGTGACTGTCAAGCAATGTGTCCACAGAACAGCATTCTTTTAGTGAGGATTTCAAGCATGGAAAAACTCCTGACTGATCCAAGAGGAAACCAAGCTGACTGCCTGACACAGGTCTAGATTTTCTCAGGGCCACTCTGCAGGTGGAAATGTCAGGGAATTCAGACTGCATCAGTGAGCACCAATCCAGACTCCAGTGCCACACCTCCCTTTGCTCAGGTGCTCACTCTGGCTCTACCACAGTGCATTCTCTTTCCTGCTACTTTCCCAGCTTCCATATATTAGGCCCACACTGTTTCTATTTGTGCAAACATCCAGTTCTTCATATGGCTTTAGGAAAAAAACAATACACCTCCACAGATGCCACAGACATTTTAGAAAACCTGTAGCTTGCATTCAAATGAATCTTTCTTTATTTTTTTTTTAATCTGCAGTATCCTCTCCTCTTTAACTATCTATTGAATAATGACTTTTGGACAGGCTAACTTCACCTTGACAATGTCAGATGTCTGTGATGTTCTTTCATTTCTCTCTCCTTGACTATTCTATGTCATTTTGTGAGCTGTTAAATATCAGCTATACAGATATATACATATTTGTATAATGATCTCCAGGCTCTACACAGGCTATAGGAGACAAACACAGACAGGAACAGATAATAAATTTAATCCCACCCCAACAATCAACTCTGGCTGTTTGTGACAGCTGCAGCATGGCTGTGTTTCATGGAGACAGTTTTTGACCAGGGATGAGTGCCTCCCATACTGCCTGCAAAGTTTTGTTGCCCTGGAAACCCGTATTATTGTTATGTGGAAACATCTGTGAGATGTATGGGAACACCAAGGTGATTTGGATGAGATATGGCAAAGGAATGGCAATAAAGGTGTGTTTAACTGTGCTTACAAAAAGTTACAGATAAGAAGTGTTATTCGTCAGCAAAGTACAATACCATGCAGAATTTTAAAATAATTCACTTCTGAAGCTTTTCTTTAAGCAATTGATGATTGTCAGATGTGGAAAAAAGGAGGGAAGTTATAAAGAAGAAGATGAGAGATACTAGTTACTGTTATTTCCTTAATTTGAGATCTATGCTTGAATGCCTTTGATATATAGAATAAATACTTTGGGTTTTTCCTTCAGCTTACAGTTTCATTGTACAAGAGGGAAAAGAAAGCCTCAGGGTTTTGAAAAGGCACAGTTTAACTGTGGTTTAACTGTAAATGTGCATTTAACCCACTTTGATCAGTAGAAAATCCCTGTATAAACTCTTATTTAATTTATGTTCATATATAATAAACTCTTCAGTTACTGAATAATCGAGAATCAAACTAGCTTGATCTCGTTTAACTAGATCCATTCAAAACCTAATTTAGGGCTTGATTAAATGGTGCTAATGTAAAGTTAAACAAACTAAATGCCAGTAAAAGCTATTTTAGGAATTGCCACTCCTGCTGAAGGGTAAGGAGTTTAAAACAAACTCATTGAATTTACTTTTAAAAGTTACTAAGATAAACTATTCTAAGTGCTTCTGTGCAGCAAAACTTGCAGAGCTATAACAATGGACTCTGGAAAACTGCTGCTTAACATGAGTACATGAGTGAAGCATAGAAACAGAAAGCAACTAAACTTTGCATCTTTTATAAACAAAAATCAAAATACAACATTTTTTCCCCTTGCCCCTTCGGGGAGTGAAAAATACAAATTTGCCTACATTTTCTCAGTTTTCTTGCCATTGCTGCTACAGTTGTAGCTGTAGCAGCGGGAACACTGGTCATGATACAACTGTGCCAGCAGAAACAAGCTGGGCTCAAACTGAGTCCTGACGAGCGAGGTGGAATCCAGCAAATAACGTGTCAGGAGTTGTAATGTCAGGAGTTTCGTAGCACGAGTCATTTCACAGATACATTCTCCATAGAGGGCAATGTGAGCAGAAAATGTCTTTTGCAGGGATCTGATTACATGAAAAATGCCCTGAAAGGCTTATCCCAGGGTCCCGGCGCTGGAGCTGCAGATGTCGGAGCTCATCCCGCTCCCGAGGAGAGGGATGTACGCGGCAGAGCTCTGTCCCCTAGCGGGCACAGCGAGACGCTCCTTCACAGCTTGTGCACGGGGAATCTCCTTCCAGTGAAACCGGGAAGGATTTATTTGAATATGAATGTATAATTCACATTCCTTACACATGTCCCTCCCACCATGGCCACCAACAGGTCCAAATCAGAGTTCATCAGAGTAGTTATGGGGAACTTAATGAGGAATTTTAATTCCCTTTTTAGTTTTTTCTTTCCATGTGCATTTTTAAAAGATGTTAGACATTTGCTTTCCTTTTCCCCAGGACAGACCTCATTTCAGTTAAAGTCATTGTCTTCAAAGAGAGCAGAGCAGTGTGAACTCACAGTTCTCCAAGTCCCATGAAGAGGTCTGCTGATTGCTCGGAGCCTGGGATTGCCTTGAAGGATTTGTCCCAAGATCTGAAAAGCCAAAGAGATACAACAACCTTAAAGGCATAATGCTACTTGTCAGACTGGTGCATTTGTCTCCTAAAGGGAAATTCCATTCTTTAGCAAAACTGTACAAAACTTGTACATAAGGAGGAAGGAGAAGCTGTCTGAGAAAGACAGTGGTCCAGAGGACACCATGGCAGCAGGAGTCTGCTCCCAGGCAGGCACTGGGCACTCCCACTGGGGCTCCTTCTTGAAGGGCCTGACAGGAATCTGTGCCTAAAAGCAATCTGTGCCTAAAAGCAAGATTTTGGTGGCATTCCATTGACTTGGATGCACCACTGACTGCTTTGTGACTGCACACTTTACCAGATTTAATTCCTGTTCCCTTCCCACCATTTTGGCCTTGTCTGTTTTGAGACAATCTCATATATACCTTAATTCTATGTCCTTTAGAAAGAAGCCATCTACTCAGCTCCTGTGATGCTGTAGACCTGGAAGGAATGGACCACGAGGTGATGTCAGGTCTGTGCAACACCACGGGTGATTTGTACTGAGTGAACACTCATGACACATCTTACCACTATCCCCTTAGCATGAAGTTGAGCTTCCAAGGGTCAGACTCACAGCCTACAGTCTAGGGGACTTTGGATCTGTACTCAGCTCTGTTTTAGACAGAAGGATATTCCACACTCTTCAGTACTGGGGCTTCAGTCTGAACCGTCTGGTTACATCGGAGGCATCAGGGATACACCAATGTGGGATCACTTTACAAACTCACACAGGAGTGTGACGCCAATACACGATTCCTGCCCACAGGTGGCACTCCACCATGAGCCCCGGCTGCTTGCTAAGCCCTCTCATGAATGAGATCTCCTTCAGTTATGAGAAAAATGTTTACTTTGGTATTCAGTAATGACCTTTCCTCGAGGGACTGCAGATCTATGGAGTGGAATAAACTGAGCAAGACTCCTGGAAAGTACTGTCTATTCCAGAACAACACTCCAATGTGCTGGGCCTTACCCTATTCATATCTTCTGTGCAAGCACAAGAGGTTTTAATGTTATTTTAACAGATGATATGTCTGTTTCCATTCAAAAGCCAAGGGAGCATCTCTGTTTGGATTTGTGTCAGTAGTCCTATTTCCGGGTATTATTTACATCTCCTGAAATAAAACAGTCACAATTTCTTGGATATATTTGGAGGACTTCAACAGTTTATGACCAAAACCTCCCTGAGATTTCCTACCATAAACATCTCAGTAGCAAAATGGGACACATTAGGGCAATCCCAGAGAATGTCCCTGTGTACTTCAGAACAACCACCAGCCTGGTGAGAGACACTGGCCTCCCAAGTCATGAAGCTGTGATGCAGCTGGGCATGTGATTTCCCTGGCAATGAGCACACTCTGCATTATCTGAGAGATCCTTTAAGGAAATGACTGCACAGATCTGTTTAAAAAAAAAAGGCAGAAATATTTCTGATGTCTATATGATACGGAGCAAGGCTTTGCTCAAAGAGCCTGTTAACTTGCTCTCAGGTCAGATGCTTCTCATGTGATGCAGCTAGGAAAAAACATGTGAAAAGGCATTCTGACTGAAAGCTGCATGGAAGTAACACTCATGGATGGAGAGACCAAAACAACTATTTGTCTTCCTATTACCCACTTTAGGCTACAGAAGAGGAACACTGAGCTAAGATAGATTTTTTTTTTGCCTCATGCTACAAAGGAGGCAGGCAGGATATGCAGTCTTAGAAAGACAGCTGGGTTTCACATGCCCATGTTCTTGTGCTTCCATGAAGGTTAAAGTACATGATTTTTTTTTCCTAAAACCCTTTGCTAGGTTGCACAAGACCTACACCTCTTTGCATCTGTCCATCAGGGTGAGAGCAAAAAGGGAGGATCTAGAGAGAATGTGGAAAGAAGCAAGGAATTTGTTCGTCTTTTAATTTTAGTCCACAGTAGATAGCTGTGAGCCCTTCATGGAGCAGAGCAGCACTTTTGAGAGATACAAAAAGCTGCAAGTTTAGCTTCTAAAGCTGCTGATATAAGGCATCTGGGCTTGTAAAACCAGTTTCCCATCCCTTCAGCCCGTAGAAGAGTTTAAGATAAATTTCTCTATTCTCCTGCACAGATCTATGGCAGGCTCAGCTGGACTGACAGCTGCCAGTGAGGTGAAGAGCAGCACAGTTCAGACTGTCAATGCTTTTCCTTTGAAGTTGAAAAATTTTTAAAAACAGATAAATATTTTTACTATAATCCCAAATTTGTGTCAGATACTTATGCTCCATGTAAAAGTAAAGGAGAGTAAAATGATTGTCAGTTGTGGAAAACCTGAGTGCAGCCAAAATTATTCCTTTCCCTAATATTAAACTTAACAAAGCAGAGCATAAAATGTGTGAAGGGTTCAATTAATCAGAAAAATTCCCATTAAAAAAAATCTCCAGCTGGATCAAGTGTCCAGTGAAAAGGAACTCAAGAGCTCAATGCAAAGACCAAAGGTAGACAGAGCCTTTGAGGGAAATCTGTTAGAATGAGCTTCTGATAGTGAAGAGCTCTTGGCTAGTGAAGAACACAGCCAAGCACAGAGTTTATCATTTTTTCCAGACTGACTTTACCTTGGCAAAGCCCAGATGGCCATGCTGGGATAGGCAGCTCTCCAGAGCTCTGAAGAATTTCCCATGTAAATTAGTTCTGTGTGCAGTGTTCAAAATAAGAATTACAGGTACAAGGAAGGTGTATCACTTGTCACTGATATTGTGCAGGAAATTCAGGGAAAACAATGTGATGGCCAACTTAAGATATGGAATCTGCAAAAGATTCCATTTTGTCCAATGATTTATAGCAAGGTAGTTCATGTATTTGTCCCTCATGTCTCCTTCATTACCATCTTGCTCTTCATTCCTTTTGTATACAGAATCATCATGGGTGGCATGGAGGAAAGAGGATTGTGAATCTCTGCTGTAAATACTCCCTGTCTGTGCCTGAGGTGCTTCCTGAAATGACAACAGCAGCAGAGGGAAATTGCTGTGATGAGCAAGCGCTACAGAGCTGCCAAAATCTTAATTTCACTTGACTGCTGTTTGATAAAGCAATGGGAACAGAGGCAGGAGTGGTTTGTGTGCTGACTGAAGAGCAATTTCATCTATCTGCTGGGTTATCTTGCATACTATCATGATTTAAAAAAAAAATTAAACAAAAATGCTTACAGTCTGAAAATACAAACTCCCCACACCCATTGCAAATAGGGGGAAATTGTAATTTCCTTATTGACCCCTCTGGTCTATAAACTGAGCAGGGGTCAGACAATTCCAGCAGAACTAGTCTTTGGCCATTTCCTCTGGTTTCTCTGTTTACTCCTCCACACTTCTCTCTTATTATTTATTATTCCTTTTATTTCCATCAGGATCTGCATGCTTGCATATAATTTACTCAAGGGATAAGCTGAAAAGTATTCAAGCCTTCCAATACTCGAAAGGACCCTACAAGAAATATAGAAATAGACTTCTAACAAGTGCATTTAGTGACAAGACAAGAGGGAATGGATTCAGACTGTAAGAGGATAAGTTTCGGTTAAATGTTAGATATTAGAATGAAGTTCCGTACTTTGAGGTGGTGAGGCGCGGGCACAGGTTGCTCAGAGCAGCTGTGGATGCCCCATCCCTGGAAAGTGTTCAAAGACATGTTGGACAGGACTTAGAGCAACATGGTTTAGTGGAGGGCTCCAAGCCGTGCAAGGGGTCGGAACTGGATGACCTTCACAGCCCCGTCCAACTCCAGCCATTCCGGGACTCCGCGTGACCCGAGGCTGGGGCACCGCCCGCCCCCGCCCCACCATGGCGGCGCCACCGCCTCACAGGCCACCACCCGGCACCGGGAGGGCGGAGACAGCCGCCTTCCTATTGGCCGAGCTCTTCCGGTTCTTCTCTTCTATTGGAGGAGAGTGGCCTGTAGGCGGGGACATGCGCTGAACGACGGCTGCGGCCGCGAATGGGTGTGCGCGGCCGTCCCTCCCTGCCGGCGGTGGGGCGGGAGCCAATGGGAGCGGCGGGGGGCGCGTGCGGTGCCGGGAGCAGGTAAACAGCGGGGCCGGCCGGGGCGCGGGCCGGAATGGGGATGGGGATGCGGGATAGCGATCTTCTGCCGGCGGGATGCTGCGGTCTATGAACGGGACAGGACGGGACAGGCGTGGCCTGGCCAGTCGCCGGCGTTCGCGCGGGGTCTCGGGGTCGCCGCACTCCTAGAGCTGCCTGTGTCTCTGTGTGTGTATATACGTACACATGTATGTTCTTGTATAGGTGCACAGTATATATATAAAAAATACATATTTGTATGTGTGTTTGTGTATGTACGTGTGTTAAAATATCTGTATACCTGTTTCTCCTGGGCGGTGGCAGCATATCCCAGCTTTCCTTTGGAAGCGCCTCCGGCACACCTTCAGAGGCAGCCAGATTTTTATGCTTTCAGAAGGGCAGCTGGGAGCAAGAACCTCTGCATGGGAGCAAGGTCTCCTCTGGCCTCCTGCTAAACCTCTGCCTGGCGGGGTGAGGTTTGGCTAGGGGTTTTTCTCTATTTTCTTTAATGTTTGTTGTCTGTATCTCCGCCCGGGCTGGCCATGCACTTGGATGCACAGGGAAGCAGTCCCAGCCCCGCTGTGTCCCTGTGTCCCCTTGGGGGCCCAGGGGAAAGCAGCCACTCGGCTGGGACACAGGAACTCAGCCCCAGCACAGGTGTCCTTGGGTGTCCCCGAAATGTCACCTCCAGCCCCTGCTGGCTCTGATGTCCTCAGCAGTACTGGCACCCATGCAAGTTGCTGCTCCCGCATGTGAAGTGAGCCGGGCTTTGAGGTTTTCCTTGTGTGAGTAGTGCTGCAGGGCTGTGGTGCCTTTATGCTGTGACAGGGAGTTGGCTGATAGAGTGTTTGGGCTCAGTAAAATAATCCCCTCTTGGGGAGGGTCTGATTTCAGCTCTGCCAGCAGAATTGCCCTTTGGGGCTACATCTTGTGCCTTTCCTGTGGGACAAGAAAAAGCAGTGCTAGTTCAGCCGGAATGTGAAAAGAAAGCTACAAATCTTTACAACTTCCCATAGCATCTTGTGTTTTGTTGTTTTTATGTTCTGGGACTGAAAGTATTTGCACACTGAGATGGTGTGTTCCAAGTCTCCTGTCATTTTAGCAGCACGCCCATTCTGACTTTATTTATTGGCAAAAACATGGAAATCTTTCCTCCTAATTTTGGCCCCACCACTGCTGATTTCTTAGAAGTTTATTTCCTTCTCTTCATATTTACCAACAGAAGTGGTTGCTGCAGCCAAAACTTAGGAGAACATCAGGCTGTCAGTATCATCCCAAAGTTTTCTCATGATCTAAATATAGCAAAGAAAATACATTTCTCTTCATCTAATTGCCATCAAAGAGAGCAATATGGATAAAAAGGAACTTTAACTCTCAAGTGGATAATTAAGTATTCTGCCAGGCTACAGCAGCTATTCTGTGCTGTATATTGTAGTGGTATTATTTGTTGTGGATGAAATGCAAAGCAAAGGATTTAGATTGTTTGCAGCATGAAAATGCTGCAAGAAAAAGGCAAACTGAGACTAGAGCTTAATGTTAGTGAACTGGCCCAATTTAATCAAAACCCATAAAGCTGTTTTTTCACACTTGAGGAAAGAGGTCTCTTGCATGAAGGACATCTGGAAAGAGAATTGGTGACTCCTGCCTCCTTTCAGGATTCACAGAACTGCTGTAAAGTAGGAGTAATTGTATTCCCACCTCAGCTCCTCTAAGAAGCATTTACTACTGGCCTAGTTTTTGTCCCCTTTCGTTTTTGCCATACAGTTTTGAGAGTTGGGTCATTTTGCTCTTAAGCATTGTATGATTTTTTTGAATGGGACCTGACGGTTTGAGAGGCAGAGAGGAGAACCTTGCCTGATAAAACTTAGTGCTTCACTTTGATAATGGACTGGCACATTGTTTAATGTATTTGGTAGATCATGCTCTAAAGCTTTCTGTGAATACAGATACAGCTTACCTTTATCTCAGTGCTCCATGTTTTCCATTCCTGAGCTGTCCTTCCTCCTTTTTCAGCTCAGCCTAGGAAAACAGTCAATATGCACAGACGTATCTGCTGTCATGAGCAGGAGTAGGAAAGAAGGCTCCCTTGCTTTCCATTATGGTGTGTGCAGCATCCTTTCGGAAGGCAGAAATCATTTCCACAAGGCCCTTTTCCTTCGTTTAAGTAGTGAAATGAGACCAGAAAACAGTGTGGCTTTGTAATACCCCTGTCTTAGCTGCCTGGTGCTCTATGGCTCCCTTTTTGTTTGTCAAGCAAGTCCCCAACTTTCTGTTCTTTCCCTCTGCTCAGCCCAAAGGGTGCTGTCATGCTGGGCATGTGTGTGAGAGTGACCAGGCTAGTCCCTCCTCCCCTGGAAGACAGATTGCTCAAACCACAGCTCTCTCTGGCAGCCAGCACAGCCTTGGTGCCAGTTCAAAGTGCACCTCTGATGAATAAATAGTGGCATTAGACAAAATCCCTGGTGGGTCTGTGGTGGCACAGAGGGCCCCAGTAAACCATATGTTCAAGGTCCCTGCTTAGGTAAGAGCCACAAAGCCACACTGCCAAGGGTTTTGCAGACCTGAGGTGAGGGTGGGCTGCTTGTCTGGCAGCAAGCAGAGGACTTGTCATCTTAAGGCTCAGTCCTACTGGGAGGGGGGTGCACAGTGCTCTGTATTCCTGATGTGGGCACTGCCACTGGGGCTGCTCCCACAGCCACTCTTGGGCCAGCCTTGCTGGGACCTGTGACAGCAAAGGGAAACTGGTGCCTCGTCTTTCCAACAGCAGGACACAGCTGATGAGCACCTGGTGTTGGCACCAGGGTTGGAGGGTGGTTGAGACAACCCCTTTGGCAGGACAGTTTAGATCAATCTAAAGCCACTTTGACTTTGGTGTCTGCCATAGGAGCTCCTGTAAAGCACAGGACTGGATTCTTGGGGGTGTGTTTGTGTCAACCCTCACTGGAACCATGGCTGTGTAAACAAGGGACAGTGAAGCTGTGTTCAGGTCTGAATCTGCTTGCTGACCAGAAGTATCATGGGCACCTTTGCATGTCCATATGCTTATTGGGAGACCATAGCAGAAAATGTCCTTAAAATTGGCTGTATTTCAACATGAGTTTATTTCTTGCCATGTAACTGTGAAGGTTAGTAATTGGCACAGTGGTTTTGCTGTTGGTTTAACTCCTCCAGTGGGCATAACTAGGTTACTGAAAGTAGGCTAACTGACTGTCCCTTGAAAGTCCTCTGCAGAATTGCTCTCTTTATGTAGCAAAAATGATTTCTTAAATAATGTGAGAAAAAGTTCTTCAGTATTTTCATTGGGTTGTTGAAACTTAAATATTGGTCCCAAACTATCAGTGAGTAAAGCTTTATTTATTTCCTCCCTGGTCTCTGACAGGAACAGAAGGTTTTGAGAGTTATTTAAATTCCATAGGTCACAGATCCTGTGGCATGCATAACTTACCACGTCCAACTTCTTTAAAGACCTAAACCCAAAACTGGAGCAGATTCTGGTGTCCCAGCTGCAAATTGTGACCCCTCACGTGCTCAATCGAAAGAGTGTTTAAGCATCCAGAGAGGAGATCTTGGTCTCTGTAAGAAATAAGTGCACAAGTGTTAAGCAGTTCACTTGTAAGAACATGGGATTACTATGAAGCTGACAGGCCTGATGTGAGGGTTAGCCTTGCTTCTATTTCCCATAACTGTACCACTTTTATCACCAAAGGAGGAACAAAATGATATGAAAAAGCAAGAGAAGCCAGGGGAGGAACAGATGTCTGAAAAATGTTTCACTTGGGTGGATTAAATTGATGTTCTAAAAATTCTTGAAGGTGCAGATGTGTTGAGGAGGCTGTGAAAGAAAGGGGGGGTCTCCTACTCCTCCCTCTTTCCTTTCTGCAAAGTGAATTTCAGTTTCTTTAGTGAGAAGGAAGACTATCTCACAGATCTTCAAAGCATCCACTCTGACGTCAGGGTGTGCTGGTTGGGCTGTGACTGATTCAGATTTAAGTGACTGTGTCCAAATCACGTGGCTTTTTCAACTTCCTCTTCTATTTCCTGAGACACAGGAGCTTGGGTAAGGTTCTGTAGAGAAGAGTTTTCTGGTAGATATAACTGCTTACAATGCATTAGAGGTATGATTTTGCTTGTGGACAAGTGGCTGAGTATCAGAAAGTGATTAATTACTTGATTTGTTAAGCTGACCTAAAAAATGCTAAAAATAATTTTCCAATTAGTTGCATTTATAACTTTCTGAAATCTCAATTTTAAGGCTGTTCTGCAGTATTCAGGGCAGTGCACCTTCTCCCTCTTGTGTCTAGAAAGAAGAGCTGTTCCTTTCCTTTCTGCCCTGTCACTGCTTTGCCTGCTTTTCTGCATAGCAGTAGGTGAAAAGAAGCCAAGCATTTCTAGCCCTCACATTTATTCTTCATGTTTTTGCCCATCCAGGTAGTTTTTCTTTTAATCCCAAGACAACATAAGGAAAAACCCACATGTGGCTCTCCTAAGGAGACAGGTCTTTCCTTTGCTATGTAAATCTCTTCATCAGCAAAGAGACGCACTGCTAATAAAATTCATCTGATTAATAAACAGTTATAAGACAGCATGTAGCTCCTGATTAGTGGCTTATGTAAAGCTGAGGCTCCAGGTTACTAAGAAACTTCTGCTCCTTGCTGATGCTGGCAGGAGTGTTGTGCAAGAGCTGAGCTCTCTGAGCTTTCTGACAGGCAGCCAGTGTTTGAGGTGAAGCTATGTCTGGCCCCTGCCAAACAAACACTGAGCACTAAGAAACCTCCTTTGTGGAAGATACAGTGTACTGATGGGAGAGGGGAAATAGAGGCAGCAAGTGTGAAAGCTGTGGTAAAGAAAAAGTAAGGCTTTTTAGTGCTGCATTTTGCTGATATCCGTGCCTCCAGCAGCCCCAGTGACTTCAGCTGAACAGATTGTCATGCCTGGGTGAGGGCAGGATAACTCTGCTCTTGGGAGAACATGGAGCTACATGGTGTGCTGGAGCCTCCCTGCTGAAATCTGCTGAATCCTCTTCAGACTTTCAGTTATTTGCAGTGTGGTGTTCAGTGTTTTCTTTCCCTCTGCTCTGCTTGTCCCCACAGCCTTGAGTAGTGCTTGGCTGTGCCCTCCTGAGTGCTCCCTTGGGAAGCGGCGATGATCACGTTTATGAACAATTCGGACAGCGAGGAGGAGCCCTGCAATGAGAGAACATCCCTGATGTCTGCAGAGAGCCCTCCAGTACCCTCCTACCAGGATGGCCTGCAAGCCTCGGAAGCAGGGGAAGCACAGGCACACAGGGTAGGTGTGTGTCCCTTATGGGGAGCGAGGACATGGGGTGTGGTGACAGAAGTAGTCCTGCTACCCCTCAATCCCTCCTACCAGACTGGATTCTAGGATTGGCTTTGGTGTTCCCCTGATGTCACTCTCAGCCAGCAGCAACACTGCCTGTTGCCATTTCCTCCACTCTGATTTCTTTCCCATTTTGATCTTCATATATACTTCTCCCTTTTCCTTCCTTTTGGTAAAGATGCAGGCTTTAAATCAGGACCTGATGCACATGTGACTGTCGCAGGATATCCTTTTTAGCCTTCTTGTTTTGCCAGATACCCTTTGTCTGCTCTGGTCAAATGCAGCTAATGTTAGAACAGAATCTGGTCCAGCTGCCAGCAAAGCAGCAGGATAAAGCAAGCACAGCATTGTTGGGAGAGGAGGAACATGTCAAACTTATGTCACCTCAGGTGACATTTTTTCTATTTAGTTCTGGGCATCTTGCCCTTCATGTTCATGTCTGTCTATATATTTGCATTTGAAGAGGTCCTTAGATACTCATGGAATTGGTTTAAAAACTCTGTTGCAACCTGTTTGCAATGGAATTTAATGGAATTTCTAATTTTATTGTTCAGTTGGTACCTTTTTATTAGGACTCAGCTGCTATGCTGTGGTGGCCTACAGCAGCCTTGTGAGATGTGGTGGAATCAAGCTTTGAACACAAAGAAAAGAAGCATCTTACACTTTTGCTGATGTTTCTTTTCAGAAGAGGCGAGCAGGCAACAGCCGCGGCCCGAACATCACTGGTGGAGAAACGTCTGGCTCGGGTGTTCCAGTGAGAGAAAGCGCCTTGGAAAATGAAGAAGAGGAACTGACTCTGAAATATGGAGCAAAGCATGTAATCATGCTCTTTGTGCCTGTCACCCTTTGTATGATTGTTGTCGTCGCCACCATAAAGTCAGTGCGCTTCTATACGGAGAAAAACGGGCAGCTGTAAGTGGGGTCTGCAAACAGCCTGAATATGTGGGAACCCCTGCTCCACACACACGCTCTGTGCATGCAGAGTGCTTCCTTGGCAGGCTGGGAGAACCTTTACACAGGTAAAGGTGGCTGTAGAAACATGCAGAGAGCTTACTAAAGTACGCTGCGTTCACCTGTGTAAGATTTTCCCGTACCTGCATTACACTGACGTTAGCACTGTCATTTAGGGTGCCCTCAGTGAGGCCTGTGAGCAGCATAATAATGAAGCTGCTTCATTCTGCAGCATAAAAGGCCCAGGCTGAGCTCCTAGGCTGTTCACTCACTAGCTGGCAGCAGTCAGGGAATAGCATGTTCATTTGGATGAGTGTCTCATTTCCTGGTGATATTTCTGGTTCCTAAAGACTCATGGTGTGGATACGTAATTCCATCCAGCTCCTGCTGACAGTGCCTGGCTCCTGGGGCTCTAACTGTGCTTCATATATGGGGTGGAGAAAGGGTGGCTGTGGTTCCCTTAAACTGAATCAAAGGAAACAAAATGAGGGAAGGGGTGTAGGGTGGTCAGAAGGGATGAAAGATCCAAGACTCTCCTACCAAGTGTGGAAAGAAAGGGTGTCCCCCATTTCAGAACAGCACCTGGGAAGTATCCTTGTAATTATCATGGAGAGGTTCCAGAGTATGCAATGAAAATTCATGGCCTGCAGAGCATTTACTAAAATAAAGTCATTTATACCCTAGGTCTTTTTGCTTAGAGCTCTGCTAGCCACAGCTACTCTGTAAGAATGTGCTTTCAATAGAGACCACTAATCTTTAGTTGATAATTAACTTGAGCACAGCCCCTTCAGAGGCTACATCTCATGTTTGCTGTCCTTGGCAGTGCTACCTCCCTTTCCTTCCTACACACAGAGAGGTCTGGTTTTATCTGGGACAGATGGCTAGAAGAGAGTATCTATATTTTATATAGCTTTTGCTTTATCCTTCAGGATCTACACCCCTTTCAGTGAGGACACCCCATCTGTGGGCCAGCGTCTCTTGAACTCGGTGTTGAACACCATCGTAATGATCAGTGTCATCATTGTAATGACCGTGTTCCTAGTGCTGCTCTATAAATATCGCTGCTACAAGGTAAAGCATTCATGCCAGAGCCTTTTGCACCTCTCTGCTGTGAGCCTGGGATCAAATGGGCCTTGCATGGCAGCGAGAAACACAGGCACTGCACTGGCTCATCCTCATCTTGGGCACAGCAGGAATCATACTGTGCAGAAGTCTTTGTCAGTAGTGATGGAGCTGTGACTCTGAATAGGCTTTGGTATTATTTTGTTGCTAATGGCAGGCCCTTAAAAACAAGGTCTTTTACTTTGTGTAAGTCAGGTCTGAGTTTTCTGCATCTGATCCATGTGTTTTGCCATTTGTACTTACAGACTAAGTTGTACCATTTACTGTGAATGCCTTCTATTAAGACATTTCAGACAAGCTTTGTGGGAACTAGTATTATTCTGCCTATGGAAGCTCTGGTAGGAGAGCACAAGGCTTGGAGGGGAAGGCACATTCAGGTTCTATGGTGTTCAGAGAGTTCTTATATGTGGTACCAGCCCAGCATTTGAGGTCTATCCATTCCTGCTTTTTAAACTTGTCCCAAAGACAGAGTTTATTTTACAGCCTTGGGCAAACCCCTCCTCCTTCCTAGCAAACAGAAAGAATGTGTTCACCTGTATGAGCTAACAGCCAGTATGGATACCCATGAATGCTTAGGCCAGAGACCGAAAAAAACCCAAACCAACTAAAACCCTAGACAGAATGTAAAAGGAAAGTGGGAGAACTGGGAGGAACTGGCTGTCACTCCTCCTTTACTGACCATATGGAAGGCAGGGTCTTTGGACACTGGAAGAGGAGTGGAGAGGAAGACTTGGGCTGCAGTTCTGTGACTTGTGCAGGGGTAAC
This sequence comes from Pycnonotus jocosus, assembly GCA_013400435.1. Lineage (NCBI taxonomy): Eukaryota > Metazoa > Chordata > Aves > Passeriformes > Pycnonotidae > Pycnonotus > Pycnonotus jocosus. Next base: position 345,796 of record VWYP01021594.1, read on the forward strand.
AGCCCCTACAATCACTTTCTCTTCTTGCCCTTGATAGTTCATCCATGGCTGGCTGATCCTGTCCTCCTTGATGCTGCTCTTCCTCTTTACCTACATATACCTCGGGTAAGTGGGAATGGTGCAGGTAACCTGGCAGTTCAGGGCTCCTTCACCTCTTTGCTGAGAATTCCCACTTTGATTAAGAAAAGGAATGTCTTCCCTTCTCCAAATGTCTTCTTCTAACAACACTTAAATGTTAGAAGAAGATGGATTTCTTTTTTAAAAAGTGGAAAAGAAGATCTTTAACAGTTGATGCTCAATTTTATAAAAATTGCTGGGAAATGATACCGTGAGTGTGGAATGAACAGGCTGAATCTTGTGGTACAGAGGCCCTGGATTACACATTGAGAAGCATGTGGAAAGGCACTTTACCTGCCCAGTTACTTCTCTGTCTTTTTTCTTAGACAACATTGTTTCAAGCTCATTCCTTTAGCTCCATCTCCGGTGACAGGAAACCTTTAACTTGTGGGTGACATTTGTTAAGACAATTTCATTTTTAACTCTGAGCATATTGCACCTGGTGGGGTGACACTGACAGGATTTCTTTGCTGTAGACAGTCATGTAGCCACAGGCCTATGCACCTTTAAGACTTGAAATCCTGCCTGCTCAAACCCTTGGAATTACTGTTGAACTGAGCACTAAGGCAGTGTGGTGCTGGTCTGCAACACAGCACATCTGTCTAATGCAAGAGGAACAGAGCTCAGAGCAGCAAGTAGCCAAAGGGCAGGTTCCCCTTTCATGATGAGAGTTGATCTATTCTGCTTCCTCCTGGTGTAGCTGGGGGCTTTTTTGTTTAACTACAGCCAGTGGGCTGCATGTCCCTTGCTTTCACTGCTTAGCTAAATTTTCTTCTGGTATTCCAGTGAAGTGTTGAAGACGTACAACGTGGCCATGGATTATCCCACTCTGTTCATAGTCATCTGGAATTTTGGAGCTGTTGGAATGATATGCATCCACTGGAAAGGTCCCTTGCAGCTCCAGCAAGCTTATCTCATTATGATCAGTGCTCTAATGGCATTGGTGTTCATTAAATATCTGCCTGAGTGGTCAGCATGGGTGATTCTAGGTGCAATCTCCATCTATGGTAAGTCTGGGTTGTGGCTCTCAAGGTGTGGCTCCTGGAGAGGTTACTCTGAGGCAATCTCAGGACTCTGTATGTCCTTCCAAAAAACAACTTTAGGGTGCTAAAAGCTTTAGAAAGTACCAGATGGGCAATTAATTTGACTCCTTGCCTTGTCTCCTGCTAGTTGTTTGTGTAGGTAGTGTACCTCAACCAGGTCTTTCAAAGTGGATCACCAAGTCAGGGAAGCTCACGTAACTGCATGGTAGGGGTGGTTGGATTTTTATCAGTAGCAGACCTGATTGTCTTGCAGGTTTTGTTTGTTGTTATCAAGAGATCATGGATTTTGGTATGAGTTATAAGTTTCAAGAAAACCTACAGAACAAGAGGGAGGAGATCTGATGGGGGAAGGAGGGTAGGCAAAGAGGTACTGGACTAAAGGCCTTCATTCATGTGAAACACAGAGCCAATGTATGTAGTGATGGATTGTGGAATGTGAACAAAGCACCCCCACTCCTCCTCTAATTAAATTTAACATCTCAGTGAAATGTTGCTGTCTGCTTTCAAAGAACTCATGTGGTATTCTCAAGGGGCTTTTTATAGGATTAGCACAGTGAAAACTCTTCTTATTACATTAAGGCTTGGAGATGGTATTTTAAGTGAACAACAATTTCAGGGACTAGAACAGCTAGAGTTATGCAAAGTGGTGGAAAGTGCCATTTAGGAAATCATCTGGTTTACATGGATAGATGTAAATTTGAGGGGAGAATATCTTCTTAAAGGATGTAAAATATGCATGACAGTTCAAGATGAGATTGGTCCTTTTCTTTCTGCAGATCTGATGGCTGTTCTCTGTCCCAAGGGGCCACTGAGAATGCTGGTAGAAACTGCACAGGAGAGAAATGAGCCCATTTTCCCTGCATTAATATATTCCTGTGAGTAAGATTACAATGTTAATGTTTTTAGCCAGATGAAACTCTATAAAACTATTTCTGTGTCAAAGCAAAGAGCACAGTCTTAGCTGCTTCCTCGCCTTAAGAATGGTGCACAATTTGTTGAAGGCCTTGTTTATCAGCTAAAATGTTGCTAACTCTAATTAGACAAAGGGAGCCCACATTTACCTTGTGAAGCTGAATGTTCAGAAACAGATTTATCCCTTCATGAATATAATGCAGAGATGCCTCTTATTTTCTGCACACAAAACCCTGTGTGAGGTGGGCAGCAGCATTTGCCAGGTTCTGTGATGAGGTGATGTTCACTCAATACATTTATTCATTGTGTGTAGACACAGTTTACAAATGTGATGAGGCTCCATGCTTCCTGCACCCCCCTCTTGCCCTCTGTACTGTACAGATGGCAGTGCTTAGAATATATTTGCTTTATTGTTCATTGTTTGGCTCCTCACTTTGCTTTCCATTCAAGTACTGCCCTGCAAACAGAATCAGTCATCTCTTCCCTGGTTTTCTTGTGCTGTTTAACTACCATGGCGTCTGGTGCCCTTGTCCAAAGTATCCATGTGCTTAAGATAAGATTGTTGGAAGGCAGGAGATTCATGGGACCTGAACTCAAGTGCTTCATGGACTGCAGTGACTTTTTCATTACATTACTTGGAAGATGAAGGCTTATTCCCAAATGTTTGGTGCTAAGCTGAGGATGCCTACAACCTGACTGATTGTCTTTTTTTCTCCAAGCATTTAATGTTACATAAATGCTTTTATGTGTTCCAAACAGTCTCAGTTCACCTCAGCTGCCTTCCCTTTTACAGGAGATTCTGTTACACTGACCTGAAACAATCTAGATGAAGTCTCTCACATGCTTTAGTTAACAAACAAGAGTTTCCCTAAAGGAGAAAGCAGTTCAGCAAATAATAAATACTGAACAAAAAGTTCTTGTGCAGAATGTCAGTGTCTCCATTGTAAGACCACTTTCTGTGGCTCCCTCTAGATGCAGAAACATCACCTTGGCTGAAGTCATTGTGGAAAAGCAGGCATTGTGTTTGCCTTGGCTTATTTTGTTTAGCTTAGCTTCTATAAAATCAGGGAGACTGATGCACACTTAAATAAAAAGCCAATTTGAGTTCCCTTCCACTGATTTCAGAATGTTTGTATTCCTTTTTAATTTAGGGATCCCAAGAATAAACCCCCAAACATCAGTTGCTATTGGAACAAAACCAGAAATATGCAATATTTTGACAGGATGGAACCAGAAAAGGCAGAGAGCAAACTTGCATTGTGACAACTCCTGTAATCCCTCGCTTGTGTGCTGTACCTTTAGCAGAGTACAAGTAAGCTGTGTTAGTTAACTTCTGGTTACCTTTTGTACTGCCATCATTCCCTGAGAAATTGTTTTCTTTGAAGAGAAGAGCCAGAAATCAGGAAGAAAACAAAGGAGCTGAGGACCCTAGTTCTGGAATTTTGCTTTTTTAAATCCACAGAGAAGACTATATTGACTCTTAGCTACTTGTGCTCTGGGACTTTCTTAAAAACTAAATGGATGCATTGCCTTGGCTTTCTCCCACCTTGCTGTCTCAGTGCATAGGGAAACCAACTGAGTATTTTAGAAGCATTTACAGGGGCAAGAGTTTGTATTTTTAGGGACAGCTAAATACTTAGTTCTTCTGAGCTATAGTGACCAATGTTTCCTGCAGCTGATTACTTTCTTTCTTCCAGCTGCTATGATGTGGACAGTTGGAATGGCAAAGCCAGACACAGCAGCAAGAGGACCAAGTCAGCAGGCATGGGATGCAGGTTTGTTTGCATGTCCCTCTCCAATACAGACCACTGTCCTACAGAAATAATTAATATGTTTGAGACTGAATGTAAACATAACCCGCCAAATCCTGATGGATGAATTTTTTTTTCATTGTTGTTACTTGCAGAACTCAGTGATGTTCATAAACCTGCTGTTAGCAGCAAAGACTGGCAGCAAAGATGAACAGACACTGTAGGAAGCTCCAGTATTCAGGCCACTTTTATTTTAAAAAACCCAAACATAAAACAAATCAAATAGAAGTGTTGTTCTGTTCACATCTTCAGTGTACTGAAGTCAAAACTGAAAGAGGGCTAGTGGGGGGTTATATTTTTCCATACTAGGGGTGGTAAATTACAACATAGGCTCCTAAATGTAATACTGATGAGCTGGTGAACTTCAGTGTTGCATTCAGACCAGTGCCATGGAGCACCTCTCTGTAAGTGCAATATGGCTCACCCTGCTAAAGAGAATAAGTGTCTCTCTACCCTTGGGTAAAGCCTTGTGTTAAGGCAGTTAGCCAGCAGTAGCTTTTGTGATTCAAGTTTACATTGTAGCTGGTTCTGCAGTAATTCGGGTGCCTTTGCTTTTATCTCCTTGAGATGCAAATTAAATTGCAGTTTTAAGGTGATTGAATAAAATCTTACTTGTGGTTTTGGGAAGATTTCCCATCTAGTCCTGTTGCACTTCAGTACCTTTGAATGTTAAAGCAATAAATGTGTGCAAAGGTTTGATAACTGAACATGCTGCATATTTCAGGATAAAGCAGCTGACATACCAAGGAATGGCAGGGACGCAGTCCTGCTGTGAAATGGGGCACAGAGCAGGCACAGGCACATGCTGAGAGGTACAGAGTGCTCTGTGGAAGCCCTGTGTCCCAGATCACAGTCTGCTTGCACCTGCAGCAGCAGCAACCTGTCAAACTGACATGGACTGAAGAGTTTGCAGGAGCTTCTGAAAAATGGGAACTGTCAGAGAGAGTCATGTATCACTGACTGGCTGCTTCCAAAAGTACTGCCAAAGGCTCTGTCAGATGTGCTTTAACAGAGAGGGGGGAAAAAGTTAAATTTGTGGACAATGAAATGTGTCTGCTTTCTACATGTTAACAGTCAGCTCCAATGTCAGTGTGACTCAGGACTTGTCTCATAAATGGCAGTCCTCTTAGTCATCCATTTTTGTTATATGACTGGTTAGGGAATACCTGAGCACTTCCAGCCCAAAGGTATAACACTGTGGGAATGCATATTAACTTTAGTGGGTTTTCCTTGTCATTCTGGCCTGTGCAGGGAAATGTTAGGTCTGTGTACGTGCTCACTTGTTAAAGCCACTGAGCTCCTGAGTGGCTGCCAGAGAAGCTGTGAACATGCACCCTTCTGACTTCCAAACAATAACACACAAAATGTCTCTGCTTCAACTGGTCCTGATGGTCACACCTCCAAGAGACAAAGGGCTTATCCACTGCAGAGCAGCTTCACAGGAATGTGGATTTCATGGGCTAAAATATGTTAAAAATGTAGCTGTCTCTTGTGTTTCTTTTTTGTTTTTTTTGTTTTTTTTTTTTTTTTTTTTGTAATGCACCCTTGGCCTGTTTTTGTGGAACCAAGCTGAGGATGGGAGAGAACATCTCAGGAGCCCTTTACATGCGGAATCTCAGATGTCAGAGACCAGGAGTCCTGTTCCAACCCGCCCCGTCACTTCTTTAGAGGAGCTCGAGGAGGAGGAAAGTAAGGGAAGCTTTATACCTTCAGTGTAGGCAGAGCCTGACATTTTTACTCGTTGTGGTTAACACTCTGATACCTAGTTTGGTCTAATCACAGTTAATTTGAACAGCTGTGCTCACTGAGCAATGAAGATCTTGAGTCTGACTATGAATTATCTCTTGCTGCTGCAGAATCTGTTCTGGGATTGTGGTTCCAGTGACATCTGTTGGCTACGTTTACAATTTAAACAGTTCCTTCTCCCCTTGACTCCTGTCCCTCTCTGTCCTTGTGTGTCCTCAGCTGTTCATTTGTAAAGCAGTTCAGGGAAGCACCTCAGAGAATGAGGGAGAACAAAAGCAATTAGTGGGAAGAGGGGCTGGAAGTCTCAGCCTACTTGGCAATGTGTGGGTCCAGGTTGGTAGCCAGGACTAGGATCCTTCATCTGCTACCCAGGGGACAAGAATATATTCAGGAGGAAGCAAAACAGGAGGCTCAGAATTAACACTTGTTTTCTTTTTGCACTTCTTTCAGGGGGTGTGAAGCTGGGCCTTGGAGACTTCATATTTTACAGCGTGCTTGTTGGGAAAGCAGCTGCCACAGCTAGTGGAGACTGGAATACCACACTGGCCTGCTTTGTAGCCATTCTTATAGTAAGTGAGCAGCTTTTAAAAGCTCTGTCACACCCTGTTCAGCACAGAAGTGCTGCCAGAAGTACCAGCAGCTGAGCACTGCTAAATCAGTCCAGGTAACATGCTAGATATTTAGGAATACTCTGTCTCTAGGCTTTAAACAGCCACCACAGCAGAGTGATCCAGACTAATCAGAGCAGAGCCAAGCATGGATATGGTGGGGGTGAAATAGCCCCAGGGAACTGCTGGTGTGTTTGCTTCAGCCACAAGAGTCAATATTAGAAACTCCTCACTGATTAGCAAGTGTAGTTGAAAAGGTTAACTATGTTATGCTAAGGGGCACTAATGGATAAGAGGGTGAAGACCTATCTTATTCTACTATTTGAACTGGAAAAAATGAGAAGGAAGGAGATTGAGATTCATGGAAATTATCAGTAAAAGCAGATGAATAACATACTGTAGCTGCCTAAGAGTTGGTCCTGCCAGGTCTAATGAAGACACACTGTTAAGCTTCCACCTGAGTAGAAAATACTTACTATGCACTTGCTGTTTACCTCAACATCCTCATGGAAATTAACCAGAAAAACAACAGCAGGATTTTTAGAATGTAAAAAAAAAATCGATTACTGTGTCGTTCTTGGGCCTCTATTTTCCTACTTCGATCCCAAGGACAGTGCAAGTGACTGTCACTTGTGAAGGGTGTGCATCAAATAATGTGCAAACTGGAAATGAGCTGCTTTCACTGGAGTCTGTTCAGTGTAGCTTTCTGACCCCACAGGTCAGAGAAACCCATAGGATCACCAAGCTCCATATGCTGCAGTCCAGCATGGGGTCCCTTTGCTGGGGAAAATGTTCATGGTCATCTGTCTTGAGAGGCCAAATGGCCCATTCTGTGTTCCTTTTTGGTGCTGTTAAAGCTTGTTCTGTCTCCTTTTGCAGTTTCATAATCTTGTTGCTGTGTGGCTTTCTGGTTCCCAAAACTGCCCCTCCAGTTTCTCAGCAAATAAACACATTTTAAAAAGGAGATGAGATTTAAAAAGCAGTTGTAGGCCAGATATGGCCCTGAGATTTAAAGAGCAGGTGTAGGCTCTGAGAGAGTAAGAACAGAACTACAGGTTCAGGTGGATTGTGAACAAATTTGCAGTCTAAAAACACTGATTAAAAAAAAAATTTAAAGAACCTATCTGCTGATCTTTAGCTAGTGGATATTTTTAGAGCCCAGTGTCTTTGAAATTTTGTCATTGTGGAGAAATTAAAAAGGGCTCTGATGAGAGAAGGAATTAATATCTAAAGGCATTTAACCATAGTATCTACCCAGAATATACAACAGCTTCCTCCCATGCTACAAAATTTAGATCTTGGCCTGCTATCCAGATAAAACCAGAACTCACCCATTGTAATAGGTAATCCAGCCAAAACAACAGCAGTGGATATGTGATTTGGTTTGGATTTGGGGGTTTTTTTCCCTATTTTTTTTTCTTTTTCTTTCTTATTTTACCCTAAGAGGCCTTGTAAACTGGGAAGTATATCCTGTTGTGTATTAGAGACCTTCAGTGGAACTCCTATCTGTGCAGTTCACCAGGATTTAAGTGCTTTTGTCTGCTGGATCAGTACTTCATTTATAATGGCACCGAATGAGGAGTAAAGTAATGTGTAAAGAAGTTCACCTCCTGGGGTCAGCTGTACCTCTGCATTTGCTGTTTATACCACTTTCTCTGTGCTCAAGACTGCTGAAGAAAAACCTGGCTAACTTGTGTGAGAAATGAAGCTGTGGGCAAATACACATCATGCTGCTGGTAGTTCTGGCTGGCTTCAGTGCTCTACAGTGCATATAGATAATTATTTGTATGTTGGCTTGTTGGTGACAGATGTATTTCTGGTTGTCTTACTATTATCTCCTTGTGTTTTTTATTCTCTTCTCTCTGACAGGGTTTATGCCTAACACTTTTACTACTGGCTGTTTTTAAGAAAGCACTGCCTGCTCTTCCCATCTCCATCACCTTTGGCTTGATCTTCTACTTCTCGACAGACAACCTTGTGCGACCATTCATGGACACCCTGGCCTCCCACCAGCTGTATATTTAGAAGAAGTGGGAGTTAGAGGATTCTTTTTCGAGCTTTGCTGTGAAGTATGGTACAATGTTTGGAATAGGTCATAAAGTTTTTACACTTAGTGCCATATATTTGTAAGGAAAACACTAATTCTGTGACATGCTGTGTACTAAAAATCGAATAGTTACGTGCTGAACTGAGATTTTTCACAGGACTGTTGTTAAAAGCCTGGCTCCTTGCTGATGTCAGAGTGTTACTTTTATTTTATTTGATGTGCACAGTGGCTGTTGTGAGCACAGAAACCTGTATGTGGCATGGAACACTGGAGAAGTGAGGGGTCTGATCTTCCAAGAGCTAAGTAAGGAGTTTCAGCCCTGGAACCACAGTCAACTTAAACCATACTCTAGAATTTCTAAGTCTTGACACATTTGAAGTGTTGTGCAAACACAAGGTGCAAGTGATTGGAAGAGCACAGCTGGCAGCATGCACAGAGCAGTGTGTGAGCATTAGAGAAGTGAGGCTGGACTTCCTAAGTTGGCTGCTGTGCACATCTGTTGAAATTGCCCCAAAGGCCTGTTTATTGTGACCTTAGTTAGACGTGGTGAGCCACGAGGGATCGAGACAGGATGTCAGTGGTGGGATGCCTGAACCTCAGGCTCCTGGCTCTGAGCAGATCCACCAGGGCAGCAAGCAGCTGATGAAGGCAGAGCTGCCCCTTCCAGCACATCAGATCCTCAGTGTCCAGAAACAGATACTGCTCTCTCCTTCCCAGCATTTTATTTTTTAGGAAATATTTTTCTGGGTCCTATTGTAGGTTACTACAATCCTGAAATGACCCTAAGGTGGAAATGACAGAACAACTCTAGTAAATCAGACCTGTAACTTACTGTGTGTGTTTCTGGTCTCATTTCTGTGCATTGTTGTAACTACTCCAAAGGAGGATTTACCTTCCCTTTATTAAGAGGTCCTCTCTTACACTGACTGAGACTTGGTTAACCTAGGTTTTTGTACTGTTTAAAGATTATTTTTTTAATTACAAATTTTAAAATAGCTATTTAGTGTCAAAGAGACTCTTTTGAAAATATCCAGTCATAGTTTGTATCAAAATATTGGGGTGCAAACTTTAATCTGTTGTCACATTACTTTTAGGAATAGCTAAATACACCCTCAAGTGAGTTCATGAAGAAAATCACAGTGCTGTGCTTGATGTCAGTAAAAATACACAGGGCAGACTGAAACTTTGTTTTGTCACTGCTGAAAATAATTTTTGTTTCTACTCTGAGTCAGTTTTTCAGTAGTTGCTAAAGTTCTGTGATTTTTTTCTTTTCTTTTTACTTGTGTCTGCTACAAGCTCAGTTTTCTTTTACAGCTGATCAGTGTCAGTAAATGTAACATTATGCGAGATTTCATGAATAATGCAATGTCATTAAGAGTCATAGAATTTAATTTCTGGAAATACTTTTTAGCTAAGGCTTTAAATTACACATTTTTATGTAGTGCTTTTTCCATTAGACCTGTTCAAGCTCATCTGCTTTGATATTTAACAAGGACATCACACAGGTAATTCAGACTAATTTTTAAAAGTGCATAAGGGTTTTTACAAGAGGGGTGTGTGTGTGTGTCTCTCAGTCTGGACAAGTCAGTAACTCTTGCTCTTTGTTAGTTTACCATCCTCATTTCTCACATTTTCAATGTTTGGACTTGACAACTGCAGACAGAGTTAACTATTACTAAAAGGTATTTCCTTTGGAAATGTAAATCAGTAGAGCTTTGTTTGCTGATTTTTAAGCTTTATGTGAGAGTTGCTTTTTCTATTTGTTTGTGTTTGTTCTTTTTAACAAAAACAGTTATGGGGCCAAATCAGACTAGAATCACTGGGAAACATGGTTTTACTTTCTGCACTGCATGGTGTAGAGAGGATGTGGATTATTTGTATATACTGAAAGAAAAATCATGCTTGGCTCAGCAGGGTTGTAGCATATTGTTAGAAACTATCTCTGTGAAAGCAGAGTTGATACTTGAAGGAAACTGGGAGGGGAACCTTCACATACTGAAGGATCACCACTGGTTTTCTGCACATAACTGCTTGCCAAAGACTGGCTTTCCACTGACCAACTCTGCAGAATTTACAAGAATTGTAATTTAAAAGGTTAACTGAACAGGAGATTCTGGCAGTGCAACAGAATGTATTGTCCTAGTGAGTGATAAGAGTATATCGTGGATATACTGGAGTGGTTATAATTGTGTAAAAGTTCATATGTATTTACTACAAATATATATTTGTGTTTGTGTGTGCATACACACACAGACACGCAAATTTTAAAATTACGTGGAGTGATTTCTCATCTCTTTGGACGTTTTCACCTGTGCATAAAGTGAAGTTTTGTCTGTGATGTTAACATTGTGCAGCATGGCCTAAGATGTGAAATGCAGAGGGCAGGATTTACCCTACTCACAGCTGGCTCCTGCATGAGATACTGACTCTGTGACCTGGCAACTTGAATCAGCAAAGCATTTGTTTGCCTAATGTGTTCGTTCACTGGTGTCCACTTGCTGCACGCTCTGAAGAAATCCTGCTATTCCCCCTGATGTGCATCCCTGAAACAGCACAGTTGCCAAGTACACTGGAGTGACACTTTTCTTGATGCTGGTGTCACTCAACATCTGAAGTGCTATAGGAGGTGCCACGTGTTGGCAATTTCCTGTGTGATCCTGATCACACTCACCCGCCCTCTCCAGTCCAGAATGAGTGTTTCATTGCATCTGGTCTCAAATGTAGCTTGGGCATACATCAGGCTTTAAGATCTAAGGCTGAAGCCAAGTCCATGAACAAAAATGTAGTGGTGAGCCTGCCTAATGCAACCCCCCAGTGAAACTTTTGGTGGGAGGTCTGGGGTTGTTTTGTTTAAGTGTCTGCTGTGTGTCAAAGACTGAAGATGAGCCCTGTCCTCAGAAGATGCACAAGAAGCATCACAGTCATAATGAAAAAAACCAGAAACGGGATAGTCCTTGCAAAAGCGTGCAGCTTTCATTTGGTACTCGTGGTCTCATTCATAAAACCTGACTTCAGGCTCTTTGTTCATGCTTTCATAGGTACTTCCAGTTAATCTCACTGTGTTTACTTTCCTCTTCCTTGCAACTCAAAGTGGGTTCTGGTTTAAACAGAATACATAGTTACTTTTCTTTATCGTTTCCCTCAGTCCCTGATCCCCGTTTCTGCTTTCGAGATGCTCCTTGGCAGCCACGGGAGGGCAGTAGGTCTATGAGGAGAAGTACCAGCCATTTTAAAGTACTCTGCCGTGTGCCCCTTGTTCTTCAGAGAGCCTGAAGGCCCTGGAATCTCCTTCGTGGCAGAAAAAAAAACAAGGCAGGCACCCCACACTGCAGCACAGCTGTAGTTTCGGCCCAGCATGGGAGAGACTGTCAGTGAGAACAAGAAATTAATAAATTAATAATTAATCCATAATTAAATTAATCCATAATTAATTTAAAACCGGCTGTTTTCAGTGTGATGCTATGTTCAGCACTGCAGTCCTGGGTGAGATGCTGCTGTTACTTGCACACTCCATTTTGTTTGGGTTCTCTCCCCCATTTCTTTTTCTAACAAGTCATCCAGTCCTAGTTTCATTCCTCAAAGCCCCAAGCATAAGTCAGAGGCTCCTCCAGGCTTTGCTAAATTCAATTTATTGCATAAACTAAGATTTCTTTTGAGCATCTTCAAGAAGGAAAGGAGTAATTAAAGTTACTGATTTGTCATTCTTCCTCTCACTTCCCAGTCTCCTGTCCCAGTAGGTCTTGCTAATCTAGGGGGGAAAAAGGAGCACACAGCTGTCATTCCAGCTCTTGGCACTGAGAAATCTAGGGACAACCTAGATAATGTTGCTTTGAGCAACATGGTCTAATGGAAGGTGTCCCTGCCAATGCCAGGGGGGTTGGTACTTGATGCTTTTTAAGGCCCCCTCCAACCTAAACCATTCAATGATTCTCTGTTGTTTGTTTGTATCCTCAGGAGGACCAGGGGGTATCTTATTTTCTTGAACTCAGTTGTTTTGTAAGAAAGCAGTCTGTAGAGATGTGGTATCTTTGCCAGAAGTTCTACAACACTATTTGCATGCCCCCAACACACATTGTATTCCTCATTGAATTTATCCTTTCTTCCTCTGCCCTCAGTCAGGTAAAGTGATGTGAGCTGTTCCCATTCTACAAGTGGGAAACAAAGCAAGAGAGTAAATAATGGAATAATGGAATGATTTGGGTGGGGAGGGACCTTAAAATCATCTAGTTCCAACTGGTACCTCGTATGGGTAGGGACACCTTCTACTAGACCAGGCTGCTTTATCCACTGCAGCCTTTAAACACTTGCAGGGATGGGCATCCACAGCTTCTCTGGGCAATCTCTGCCAGGGTCTCACCACCCTCACAGCAAAGAATTTCTTCCTAATAACTAATCTAAGCTTACCCTCTTTCAGTTTGAAGCCGTTCCCCCTTGTCCTATCACTACATGCCATTGTAAAAAGTACCTCTCCCTCTTTCTTGGGGGCTCCCCTCAGGTACGGGAAGGCCACATGACTGTGCTGGCTTTGAGCTTGGATACATAAGGAAGGTGTGTCCACATCAGATCATGGCATCAAACACCATCACACAAGTTATTGTTACTTCTTTTTTACATATTGCTTTGCAGCAGGTTTGGTATTACCCACGTTTTGCCACTCTAAATGCAAGATGCTTGCCCTAAGCACTGAAGGAGTTAAGCACATATAAACTGTTATCTTCTTTGTGCAACACATTTGACAGATGCCCAAGAGCACAATTTGCGAGGTGTCAGTGCTCAGCACTATTCATGGCTCACTATTAAATAGATATAAATAAACAGAGACTTTGAAGTGGAACTAGCTAAACTCCTTGATTTAGAAACCTGAGACAGGTACAGGGCCAACTAGATGGAGTGGAAGTTTTCCAAAACTGGGAACTGTTCGAGCCCTATCAAATGCAGCCTGAGGTAAGTGACAGCTCCCATGGCCAACTCGGGATTAGATTGGTGCAGAAATAAATGCCAGGAAGCCTGGCATTTCTGAACTTGCCTTGCAGAAGGGGGTGGAGTAGGAAAAGCATTAGGCCTATTTTTTTCCTGGATCACTGGTTTCTGATTTCAAGGAGACCTTGCTTACCCTGGTATAAAATATGAGTAACTCCACAACTAACTTGCATTTAAGGAAATCAGGAACAATGTATAAAATGAAAGTGTGGAAAACTGATCCAGCCTATTTAACTTATTCCATGACATCTTCAACCTAAACAAAGCTTAATACAAGCATTTAAAATTCTCCCTGACTTCGTGGAGCTGCATCTGTGTAAAGAATATGAGCCTTCCTTTCAAAACTGGTGTAAGACAAGCAAGATCCCTGGAGCTGAAGGTAGGATTCAGGATTATTTTAAAAGCTACCTATCTTGTGTACCAACAGTCAGTAGCAATAAAATGCCAGTAGCATTAACAGAACTGTTCTAAATAGGAATGCCATCTCTTCATCAAGCCAGAAAAGACATGCCCTCTCTTTAAGCCCCTACCAAATGCAGTCTTTGTGGTATTCTGGGAAGTTCAGATTTCAGCTATTTTTGTTCTCCAGTTATTGTACTAATAGTCTTCCCAAGTGTTCTGTGAGTTTCAAGAGGCATGAAAACTGTTTAACTTTCTTCTGTAATATGGAAAAGAATCGCCCTGATTTCTGCTCCTGTGTGATTTGGGTGGGCAAGCAAGAATGAAATGGCAAATGCATCAAATGAGGACTTAAATAGGATGAGAAAATAAGGGCATTTAGCATGTAAAGGGTTAAGACACCTTCTCTGCTACTCTTGTGTGCACATGCTACTTAACACTGTCATGAAATAGGAGCACTGCTGCAGAGCAGTGAGAACATCTGTATTTTGGGAAAAGAGTAACATTTCCTGTGCTGGGAAAGCAGACCACCAGTGAAACTGAAGCCACAGTTGCTACAGTGCCCTGAGTGGATGGTTTAGGGTGTAGTCACTGTCCAGGCTTAGATGCTGTGTCTGGTGGCACTGCTGAAGGAAAGGGTCATCTTTGTGCTCACACCTTGGGCTCCTCCAGCCTAGAAATCTCACAAGTGTCTGGGAGTTGATGGGAGAGTGAACCTGCAGCACTGCTGTGCCTGAAGGCAAGGCCTTTTCCCTGCACACTAGCACAGAGCACGTTGAAATTACTCTGCTGTGCTTCCACTGAGGCTTTCCAAACACTTCTTTAGGCATCAGGAACACGACAGAGCAGAAGAATGCCATGAACCCTATTTTACAGATAGGAGTTGAATAATTTGCTCAGGGTCAAACAAAAGGCTTAACCTGGATGTCTGGAGCATCTCTCAATCAGTCACTCCTGCCACAGTCTCGTTAATTGCTGGTGTCTCCCTCTTAGTTGCACTCTGGTACGTGTCAGTCAGGATGTTCTGCCACCAGTCTCTCTCTCTCTGTCCAGGTATGCAGACACAGATGTAGATAGCAGAGGTTAGATTATGCAGTCCTGCTCAAATGGCTTCTGGAACTGGATTGATAGCCACAGCAAAGCAGGAAAAGGGTCAGTCAACATCCAAAGGTAGCAACGATCCTGGTTTCCCATACTGGTTTTGGCTTTTGGTTTTTGAAGCCACAACATCCCTGCAGACTGACTGCTGGAGGTAAATTGTCATGACTATCTGTGAATCATCATCTGGCAAGTGGATGGAGGTTATGAATTTGTGCATTTGCCACGCAGGCACTCAGAAACACCCTGCAGCTTTCCCTGTCTCTGTCCCACACCTTGCTGTGTTTGGAACAGCGAGGCAGGAAGCCAGAACAAGTACTGGCTTTCAGGGCAGTGAAAGAAAACACAGTGTCTTGGAGATGATTCCAGGCTAGGGCAAGGTGGCTCCCTGCTCTCCAGCTCTGTAAGACATGGCAATGCCATGCCAAAAGCTGGGGCAATGGCTGAGTTTGGCAGCACACTTTGCCATTAACCAGCAGAACTATGATGACTAATGTTAATTCTTAGTTCCAGTAAAGTGTTCAAAAATAACCCTGTTTCTCCCATGCTCTCTGGCTCCAGCCTGCCTTCCCGTTTAGAACAACTCTGCCCAAACTGTTCAGATAACCCTTCTGTCCTTGGCAAAAGGCTTTTCTGAGTGGCTAAATGCAGGCAAAGACTTGTTTATGTTTGCCTAGCTTCAAAATTAATTTGCCATGTTTGCCCAGGGGGTGAATGGCTTTGCCAGTTACCATCTGTAAAGTGAATCCTGGCTGGAAGCTACAAAGAACAGTGCTGCTTCCACCCTGTCCATGCAGGATCGATTGAGGTTCGTGTAAACAATCAGGTGCCAAGAGGAGAGAGCAAAACATCAAACTGTGCAAGCAAATGCAATTTACAATGAGCAGAAACAACTGATCTGTCTAGTCCAGACAAAGAAGAATTATAGACTGAAAAATGTTTAACTGAGTCCAACAGAGAAACAGAAATGCCATATTCTTGAGGCACACAGCTGCTAATCAGGCTACTGCACTCTTCATCTCATTCAAAATGGGTTTGCTCAACACCCATAAAAAAGCACTGTTGTGCAACACAATTTGAACTGGCAAGCCCAATACTGTGAATGTTTTACTATATAAATTGCTAAGGTGGCAAGGGCAACGGTGCCTGTCCCTGCACTGTCCCCACACACTACTCAAAGACAAGGACTGGTATCCTTTTCTTCCATTTAGTGCTTGTATCTGCCCCTCTTCACCTGGCACTGTCCTTCTCTTAATGCACTCCACCCCCACAGGCTTGTCTCCAATTTCTAAAGCACCCAGGACCCACTTGGCACTCACATGGTGGTTTGGAGGAGAGGAGGGTGGCATGAGGCACAGCCATGCCTGCTGTGGTGGTGTTTTCACGGTGTGCTGCACAGCCCTTTCTGGCAGCCTCCTGTCACTGAGGAACACAGTGTAGCTTGGGCTTGTCGTGGCTTGTTAGCACCTCATCCTGACAGCAGCACCTAGTTTTGTTTCCTTTCATCATCCTTTCTTCCCCAAAGCAGCCCCTTTCTGGGTGACATGGAAAGGAGGGAGGTGTGAGCAGGGGCACAGAGAGGCAAGGCAAAACATAGGGGGCAAAGGGAAGGTTTCTGTGTCTTCTTCACCCTCCCTTTTTTTCAATTAGGGGACAAGACAGCCCTTCAGCAGCCCCTCTAACCACAGAACCTGACAGCCACCTCTGCTCTCCTCCTTCCAGCCAGGGGTCTCAGAGCCCTCCAGCAGCCCCACTTGGCATTCCCTGCCCTCTCTAGCTGTGCACAGCTGCTCACTGAAAGATCCAGAAGGAAAACAGATGTGGGAATCATAAAATTTCTCTGTGATGACCAGTGACATGACCTGAGGGAATTGCATAAAGTCATGTCAGGGGGGGTTTAGGTTAGATAATAGGAAAAGGTTCTTCACCCAGAGCGTGACTGGGCCTGGAACAGGCTCCCCAGGGAAGTGGTCACAGCACCAAGGCTGACAGAATCTGAGAGGTGTTTGTCAGCTCCCAGGCACATGGTGTGATTCTTCTAGTGTCCTGTGCAGGCCCAGAAGTTGGACACAATGATCCTTGTGGGTCCCTTCAGCACGTTCTGTGATTCTAGGAAATATCTGTCCTGCTCCCTGCACTATATCTCCCTCTTGGACAGAAAATAATTATCTTGAGGACTGCCACACCACCCCCTTCTGACAGCACTAAATCATCTCAAATTTAAAAAGTGCTAACTGAAATGGCATCTTGTCTCTGTCCCTTTGCAGTGAGTGGAGAGAGGAAAAGGAAGGACAAGTGCAGTGAATGCCAGAATGCTTTGGGATGAAAATACACAGTTCAGAAACCAGAGCAGTACTAAGCTTAACAAAAATAGCTCATCATTTGGATCCTATGATGATACTGGATGTGCATCTACCACTGACTGAGTCAGAGAGATCCCATTTCTCTGAAAGCTCGTGCTCTCATTCTTGCCCATAAACCCATATAAATAACATATAGTACAAACATCATCACTGACACTTGCCAAAGTTTTGAAATACCTACAAGCTAACTACTAAAACCAAGCCACCTGTCCAGTGACTTCCACTTGAGTTGTTCCACTTCATCATCCCTATATTATTATGTTGATGGAATGCCATAAATCTACCTAGTCAGAGAAGACACTCCATCTGCCCTGAAGACTACCCTCTAGAGATGATGAGTGAACTCAAGGCAAAACCCCTCAAGAGGTAGCTCATCTGAGCCTCAGAAGTTGCTTGGAGAAGGAGGACTAAGGGAAACACTTCCAGAGCAGCTTTTGCTTTGTGGTTAGCTGTATGAACATGAGAGAAGGATGGTAATGTATATTAGAGATTCCTAGAATCATTAAGGTTGGAAAAGACCTCCAAGTTCATCGAGTTCAACCATACATGTTGTGGTTGGAGAAACAGCTTGGGCCTGTCCCACGCAAGAGAATTTCTGAGTGTTCTCTGAACAGCCTGGATACTTGTCAACCTAATTACATGACCAATCACTGTTTAATTGAAGCTCCATTAACTTTTTTTCTGCAGGTCAGAAGTCTGCCTACTAATTTTCTGTTGCAATGGAACCCTTCTTACTGCAGGGCCCAAAGATCCTTCCAGGCTCTGGTTCTCTAACTTTTTCTGTTTGTAGAAGTTTAGCCCTTCTGGCTCCTTCCTCTCTGGGAACATGTCCCACTTTGTACAAGGCTTTGAGGAAGTCAGCTTTCACCAGCTGCTTCAGTCAGCATCAGCACTTGTAGAGGTTTATTTGGGTGTTCCCTGGCACCCAGTAAATGGTGAGCTGATCTCTGGTGAGCAAACAGACTCTTCTCAGAACTAACAGTGAACAGGAGCAGGAAGAAAATCCCACCCAAGGGATCCTGCTGGAAATTGTAGCCAGAGAGCCTTGGGCTTGCCCTTCCCAGTGCCCTTCTTGATGCTCCTACACCAGGACTGCAGCAGAGCTGTTTGTGCACACCATGAAATTGCACCATTAAGCCCTTCATTATGATTTTATTATAATTTAATAAAAGATTGATTTATATACTCCTCATAGTTGTAAGTTTCTTGCTAGAAGTGCTCACAGAAATGTTTCTAGATAAGGCAGTGACTATGTTGAAATTTGACTGAATAGAACACTACCAAATAAGCTACAAGAAGTAAATGACAGCTGTATTGCCAAAAATGTTTTAGCTGATTTATTAATAATGTTCACTTCTTGTTATTATAGCTAACCAAGAGACTCCTCAAAGTCTAGGAACTTGCTTTTTCACAGGACTGCTTTGGCTTGCTCTGAAAATTCAGCTCTGCACTGCACACACCCCCAAAAGAGTGCAGGTATATAGCACAAAAATTACATGAGATTGAGACACTGACAGAAAATCTTTTAACCTGCAACAACCTCATTCTCCTGTCACATCCTACTGGAGGCACTAAAGCATGAATGAACGTCAATATTTAGGTATTTACAAAGAAGTTTCATAGAATCATAGAATAGTTTAAGTTGGAAGAGACCTTAAAAGTTTGACTAGTTCCAGTTCTCTGCCATGGCCAGGAACACCTTCCACTCCCCCAGGTTGCTCAGAGCCCCATCCAGCCTGGCTTTGAACACTTCTAGGGATGGGGCAGCCACAGCTTCTCTGGGCAACCTGTGCCAGGGCCTCACCACCCTCACAGTAAAGAATTTCTCTTTAATATCCAAGCCTCTTCTCTTTTAGCTTGAATCCATTCCTCCTTGTCCTGTCCCTACAGGCCCTTGTAAAGAGGGCCTCTCTATAGGGACTAGATTTCTTCCCTCTACGCTGCTTGGAAGGGCTTTATGTGTTAATGTTTGCATAGCACATTCAGCAGATCAGTTTCCACACAAACCCTGCACAGATTCAGTGCCTGGATGAAGGTGCTGTTTCACCCATACTGCTTTGGTGGAGGGCACAAAACCAGAATGGGGTGGCCTGGGCTGATCCCCACAGGATTCCTGTCCATGTGTCCTGCCACTGGACAAGGCACAGTTTGCACAAAGGCCTGACTGCGTATTTGTCTGGGATTTGGATGGGATTGGAGGAGTGCTCCATTCTCATTTCCTCTTGTTGAACTTTCCCATTAAATAATATGAGCAAGGTTGAAGAGAGAAGACAAGAGTATGCATAATGATTAGGGTCTCAGCGTGCAGGTGGGGTGCTGTTAAGTCTTCACAAGCAAAGAAGTGAACCTGAATTTGAACACCCCAAAGCCCAGGGGAACAGCCAATAAGGCTGTTAATAAACCACTGATACCCTTCCTGAAGAAAAGGATGACTCCCTGGTCTATTTTCCAAGTACAACACTGCCCCTCCCTTTTTTCAGGAATGAAGGCTGTCAATCTCACAATTGGTACCACTAAACCAATCTCAAATACTAACAATATTTCTTCTCTATTACCATTTATCCTCAGTTTACAGGGAGATCTGCCATGGAACAGCTCTGCCAGTGCTTCACATACATCATGTTCAACTTTTTATTAGGATTGTGGACAAAGTAGGCAACCATCCCCACAAAAATTAGCCTCTGGATTCTGGATTGAGTCCTGGGCATCCTGTCCCTATTCCCTCTAAGAACTAAAAGGTAACAAAGAGGGACATACACTATTTTTTCCCAGCACCTTCAGTCCAGCTTTCAGTCCTACCACTTTGCACTCCAAATTAGGTGGGAATACAGACACTTCTCTCTTCTTTAAGTACAGAAAGAGAACTCAAGTTCAATGGATCTTTTAAGGCTGCAGAAAGTCTGGCAGAAGGTGTGATGCAAATTGAACAGCAGTGACAGAAATATCGAATGGTTTACCATGTGTGAATAAAGGGAACCAGCCAGGCCTGTCTTTGAGAGAGACGGAGAGCTTCACCATGTGCTTGCTCTGCCTCCATCTCTGCATGGCAGCCTGCTCATGCAGAAACCCTCCAGTTCTCCGTGCTCAGCACAGTGAGTAAGATGTTTCACAATTAATGCCAAGCTGATGCAAGCAAAGTGATGTTACACAGAAACTGAGCACTGACATCCAAATTCAGTGCAGGAGTAGATAAAAGGTTGTCGTCAGAAAAGACACCTGAAACTTACCTCTTTTCAGATGAGGGCATGTATGATCTTTCCTTTATTAGAAATAGTATGAACCTAGTCACAAACAGAATAATTATTTCTGTGAATTTTCACAGGTGTGAGCATTGAAATTAAAAAAAAAATCTAGGCATTTTTTTGACAAAACTTTTTAAGGCTGGTATCTTATTACAGTCACGTTTTTGCTTCATCTATATATTGAGTCTCCATCCCCTTAGAAAAAAAAATCAGCGTCATGTTTGCCCTTTCCATTTCAGATATATTTTGGCTACACACAACCTATGTGTTAAGCATTTAATTCAATAATGTGCCTTTCCCAGGGAACTGTTTCTTTTTTCACCTTTCAAAATCGAATCCAGCCTTTCTAGTCCTCACTGGGTCTGGCTTCTAATTCGATAATGTTTGGGTGATGAGTTTTGCTAAATTTATTTGTAACTGTCTGTTCAGTGCCTTAGAAAGACCTCCTCATGGCTTACGTGGGAAGCTGAGAGGGGCTTGGGAGATATGCAAATATTTTTATTTTTAAAAAAACCATGAAGGAATACGTGTAATACTTGAATAATATTTGGTATGATCATAAATACCAGCCGAACAATCTCCAGACTGCGCAGCTGGAGATAATAATTGTCTCCATCTGCAGAGGAGGACAACTGTGGCAATAGCAGCTTTGCAGTAATATTCACAGATTTTGTACAGTTAAACCCCTCTACACACTTACAGCAGGCCATTTATCCATTTACCTTCTTCACAAATGCACAGCATCCGCAACTCCTACTGACTTGGATACAGGTCCTCTGGTGTGGATTTAGGTGCTCAACTCAAGCTACTAGGAAGCTGAAAATGTCGGCCAAAGCAAGCAACTGATAATGGTGAAATTAAAGCTCGGGGCTGTTTGTTGGTCACTCCTGCAAGTTATGCTACAACTAGAGAAGGATTATGAATCCTGTTTGGTTTAGGAAGAAATGAATGATTTAATCTCCAAACCTCATCCGAATGTACTCCCGCACTGATGCAGCCATGTGGCAAATGCACCAGAACGACTGTATTGTTATTTTTCAGACGGGAAAGTTGCTGACAGAGGCGGGCGCTTACCAGAGCATCCAGACAAGCACGGAGCTGGCTGCTGCTGTGAGCCCCCTGCAGCCTCCGTGAGACGCCACATCCCTGGGATCGACCTGTAGCGAACAAGCCACTGCATTTGTTTCCAACGTGCATACGAGCATTTCCCAACAATCTGAATAATTCCCAATGTCTGCCTGAGACGATGCTTTGATAAACCACACAGGCAGCCACAAACAAAGCTTTCTAGACACGGAGCGCCACGAATCGGGAGTTGGTGCCTTCGCCTGGCATTTCCCTGGAGCCTGCCGGGCTCGAGGCTCCTGCCCAGCTCCTCACGCACATTAATGGGGACTGTGGGACCGCCTGAGCAGCGACACCCCGGCCTCCACGAGCCCACCTCAGCCTTGGGGTGCGAGCGCTGCCCATCCCATCCTTTCCCACCGCGGGACCACTTTCCCCCGCCCCGTCTGTCGGGACCGCGGCGAGACGCCGCCACCTCCGACTGACACCGCGACCGGGCCGGTCCCCATTCGCTGCAGGAGGGCAGCCCGGGGGGAGCCAGCCCAGCGCCGACAGACGGCGGCCGCCACCGCCCCGCTCGCAGCACACGCTCCTCACGCCTCGCCCCGCGCTCCCCCCGCCCACCGCCGCACGGACCTCACGGGCCTCACGT